>PRKT01000272.1:43980-78104 GCA_003671525.1 Saccostrea glomerata | reverse complement strand
GGGGGGGGGGGGTACATACAATCATTTAACATATTCAGTTGGGCTCCTGGCTGCAGATCTGTGGCGTTATGGTTTCATATATTTGTCTTTGACCAGAACGTTACAGATCCTGTAATTCAAAAAAGGTGCAATTTACGGCGCAGTATTTTTTTTGCGCACTTTTAACTCTATTTCACTCCCCAATACTATGCACATTCTGTAGCCAATTTGTATATTTAATCCACCTCCTAAACATTTATAGTTGTCTCTACAGGCAATATATAAACTCGCTTGAAGTGAATTTTCAGCTATCTGTCAAATGATTTTAACCAAGCGAATTTATCACTTGAGATGACTATAAAGGGTTGGGAGATAGATAAATATACAGATTAGTTAAATAATATGCTTAGAATTAGGGAGTGAAAGTAGTTAATTGACAGATGCTGGAAAGTAGAAAAAGTTTTCCCTAAAGTGCGCAAAAAATATTGCGCCGTAAATTGCACCTTTTTGCATTACAGGATCTGTAGCATTGTGGTCCAAGACAAATAACATAAAACCATAACGCTACAGATCTGCAACCATTGGGATCCCTACCCAACAAAATATTCTTTAACAGAGAGACGTAAGTTTTTAGCTCACCTGAGCCAAAGGCTCAAGTGAGCTTTTCTAATCACATTTTGCCTGTAGTCCGTCCGTCTGTCCTTCCGTCCGTCTGTAAACTTTTCACATTTTCAATTTCTTCTCAAGAACCATTGGGGCAATTTAAACCAAACTTGGTACAAAGCATCCATAGATGAAGGGGAGTTTAAATTGTTAAAATGGGCCAAGTCCCCTCATAGGAGGGAGAGGCCCATTCTTATTTTCATGTATGATACATACACTGTACATTAACCATTAGAAAAGTAATTCAAGAACAGGTACCATGTTGTATTTCCCCTCCTTACAATTTTTAATCTCTTTTCATGTATCAGACTTTCAGTTTATTTCTTTTTCCGTTTCAGATAACAGATGCGGAGATAGACAACGCCATATCAAACCTCAGGTCGGTACAAAGAAGAAGCTTCACCTCTCAATTCAAACTAGAGGTCGTAAACTACGCCATTCAGACAAACAATATGGCCGCCCAGCGAAGGTACGGAGTGGGTGAGAAACTTGTTCGTTACTGGAGAAAACAGAAAAACAATCTTGAAAATAGTAAAAAGAACTTAAAGAAGCTTAAACCTGGTCGATCTGACTGGCCTAATCTCGATGCTTTGTTGAAGAGTTGGTCTTTTGAACAGATCGAGTGGGGGTGTGAATTGTCCATAGAGATCATACGCCGAAAAGCCATTGAGTTTGCAGAGATGTTGAAAATTGACGATTTCAGTGGATGTGTGACATGGGTGGCTAGGTTTTTGAAGAGGAATAAAATTTCATTAAGGCGACTTGAAAAGGAGAGAAAACAGAAATTGAATGGAGAAGATACTGGGAAGAAATAAATGGTGCTTCAATGTCCCTTTCCGAGACCTGCTCACCTTTACATGTATGATGCATGTACATATACATGTAACACAAGAAATTATTATAACAGTTCTCAGGTTAGCTTGGACTTCCAGTAAGGCGTGACTTTCTCAGTGCTACGTCATGGCGAATACTTGTAGATTCTCATTGGTTAAGAAATTAAGAACATCAGGAACTTTAAATTGTTGTTCACAATGATGGGACGACTTATGCCCCACCTCTGTGACGTGAGAGAACTTTTAATTTGCTATTTGCTACACCAGTTGACATTCGGCCGAATTTCAATCCTATGTAAATTTTAACTGTGAAGGAAAGCTGTGTAAAATTTAGAAGCTAATTTGGAAACGTCAAGAATGCCACGTCTTACTGAAAGTCCAAACTAAACTGGAAATGGTCCTAAAATAAAACTTGGGCAATAAGTCAAGAACAGCAAAAATTTAGGTGGGTTTCTCGAAACCTCAACAAAAAAAATGAAAAATAAAAGTCATCTTGCAGCTTTTTCAAGAGGGTTTTAACAGCAATACAAAAAAAAAAATAAAATGATAAAAATATCATGCTTCCTATTATTAAAATTCAATCTTAATTTATAAACTTAAGGTATTTTTAAAGTAGAATTTCCGTTTTTAAAAGGCACATGTAATTACATGTTACTTGTAAAAGATTTTGACAGACTACTAGCATACCTGCGTCACTTGCGATGTTTGTTGTATAGTTTTATGTCTCTTCTCGATCAATTTGTCGGATAAAGAAAGTGGGCGCTTTAGATGGCGATTCGGCAGGAATAGTGGCTCATAAAAAGAATAAAAAAATATTATTGATTTATAAATTTTTTTTTCAAAACCTAGCCAATTACAGTGTTGTAGGTAAATGTAAAATGGGCAAATATTCAGTTAAATATGTTTGATTTTATTTTAATATGCACCTGAATATAGCCGTACGAGTCATACCGGTAAGATGCAAAAATCATCTCTTTTATAGCCGTTTTTGATTAATTTTGTTGTTTCTGGGTCTTCACTCCATGGATTTTTAATGAGTTATCAGTGTATTTTTAACCGTAAAATTTATTCCAGTTGTTTAAAAAATGGAGAGACGACCCAGAAATACAAAAATCTAAACTTTTTCCATTTATTTTCTGGTAGAAAATTGACAAAGTCCAAATGTATACTGAGCAAAATAAGTTTAGCAATTAAAGATATTTAGTATATCAAGTAGAAAAAAGAAGACCCATAATTTATTATGTAATTGAAATGTTAAATTTTCTTCGTATAACAAAGAAAAGGCAATGTTTTAGTTGAATCCAAGACGATTTGTGTTTGCCCCTGCGTTGCGTGATTGTTGATGACGTTGAGTAAGTGATATTGCTTTGAGAGGTCTTTGAGCTTGAACAATGGCTGAACGTAGCCTGTTTCCTACAAATTGCCCGCATAACCTCACTCCAGTAACACGGCATAACTCTTCTGCAACTTAAGGAGCAGCCATAAAAATGTAACGTCTCGACGTTGTAACAGTTAAACGATCATTGCTAACCGTCGTTTTTCGTGGACGTCCTAAGCGCCGGAGATTGATTATGTGTTCAGTCGTTCGGAATCAGTTCGAAAGTCGGCATTTGGTGGACTGATGCAAGCAATAGTGTTCAGTGACATCTTTTTGTGAGTAACCAATTGTTAGCATCCCTATAGTTCTTTAACTTTATTTTCGGAAAGTCCTGGTGTTCTTGCCATTAGACGTTTTTGCAATTTTTCACCGGTTTTCTTTTACAACCATGCTCAGAAGGTTTTTCTAGTAAAAAATTGTTCCCGGATCATGTGCGTTCAAGCGTAACCTTTTGTTTTATTGAATTGTCACAACGTTGGATGAAGCGGTTTCTGCGTGTCAAATTAAAAAAAAACTCTGTCGTTTGTTATCTTTATCTCTATTATTTTTAAGAAGAAGCAAAATAAAACAATAAAGAAAAATATTTTTAAATCAACCATACGGAAAAGCAATTGCTAAACTTATTTTGCTCAGTATATAAGGCTTTGGCTTTAAATTATGATTTAAATACTAGCTATGTATAGTGTTCCACGGTAGTAACATTGGTTTGTCGCTTGATTCGAGCCATATCGAAGCAGTATTTTAGGTTCGAATACAGTGATTTCTTTTATTTTATTTTTCTTTGAGCTTGAAATTTTTGAATTTTAAATACTCCTTGAATAAAGTAGCAAATTAAGTTTTATAAATTATTTTACATTAATTGTTTTATTTTTCAATGCGTTTACATTTTGTCATTTATAGTGCTAACGTTCTCAAATGGAAATAAACATACATGAACTTGTAACTACAAAGTTACACCTGATGAAAAAATATTGAATTTATTTTTTTAAAAACTAGCAACTTCGATCGGTCTGTTACATTCAATATTTTCAGTGCAATTGAAAACTAAGCACAAAAATTATTGAGTGTTAGACTTCTATTATATTCTATTACATGTAAATGTACAGCTGATGTATCCAGCATAGATAATTTATCTTTCTTGACACCTTTTAATTGAAAAAAGTATTTACAAATAAACAAACATAAGATAGAAATCCATTCTCAAGCAGTTTCTTTAAGATGTATAAGATACGTGTTGTTTTTTTTTTTTTTTTGGGGTGGGGGTTCTATTGATACAATTGTATATTTATATAAGATATTGCATTCAACAATGTTAATACGAACTTGGATATTCTCAAATTGAACGTTTTATTGAACATGCGTATAGACAACTTTTCTTAGCTTTAGAAGCACATGCATTGAGGTATCATGTTTTAAACAAAGACAATGTAATTAATTCTATGCAAATCATGTTGAAATTCCAGATGACATTATGTACCGATAGATGATTAGATGATTGTGTTTCTCATATTTTGTTAATATGAAAGAGGTAGCATATATTTTTATACTGTCATTTTATTTTACAATAAAAGGATTCATTTTGATCATTGTTTTTTGTTCTTAAATAAAGAGACATGGGCTAAGTTTCAACAGTTTTTTTAAAACCAATTTTAATATAAAGACAATTCTTATGATCATGCTGCAAAAATTCAACTTCATTTGTTGATTTATATAGGATACAGAACTTAAAAGTCTTCGTTATGTAAACAAAGCTCAATGTGCCTTGTTTTTGTTTACACATATAGAAAATATATATTTACCCGGTATAACAAACAAGATTCAGCAAATCGATAGAAATGTTTACTACATTTTCATCCTCATTTGTTGATTTATAAAGGAGATAAATGAAGGTGCATGATTGTAAGAACATAGAATCATGTTTGTTATCTACTTCTCTGGTTTACTGTACTTCCTAAAAGCTGTTTTTTCTTACTCAAGGCAAAAAAAAATCCACTTTTGCTTTTTATTTTTTTTATTCTTATCTTTAAAAGATTTCAGTCAATGCATACACATAAACAGTGATATTATGTATTTTTAAAATACAAGGTGATATGAACTATGGCTGATAAATGACAATGCAATGATTAAATGATCAGTAAGTTTTTTTCCCCTAAAAAAAATATTCCTGCAAATTGGTACTGTCTATCAGTCAACCCTTTCATGACAAATACTTAATTACTTAAAGTAAAGCAAAAACTTTGTACTTATACAAGCTTTCTAATCAATGGTTTCAGATTTTAAGAGAATCAGAATTTACAAAAAAAAAAAATTCTACATCTTTGCTACACTCTAGATTAGAGTAAAACATGGTAAAGAAGAAGTTACGGACACCTTGAATACTCTTAAACGAATTACACGTTGCAGTATATTCTATGTAGGAAATTTGGCAGAGAGCAGCATCCACTAAACCAAGTACATCACTGAGAGTCTTTTATATCATAAATTTACATCTCTACAGCAGATAAATTAATTTCTGCCAAATATCATACATGCCAAATATATACTGGAATTATTCTTCATATTATTCACATCACACAGTTACATTTGCCAAGGGGATTCATAAAGAGGTTCTTATAAACAAGATTTCCTTATCACTGAGTCCTGTGTAAAACAAGTTTTACTGCATTTACTTTTAGCTTTTCATTGGTCTACAATAGAAAAAAAACTTCAAACCCCTTGAAAGGAAAAATATATTTTCACAAGAGGAACCTGGTATATCTCATTAAACTACCAGGGTACCTTATCAAATTTGGAAATGAAAAATTTGTATCCCGTACCATGATCTATGGGCATTTTAATAATTGTATACAGGGTTATTTTTTTGTCCTGCATTTGTGTTTGCTCTAACCAACCTGCAAACAAAATCTTCCTCTATTTTCAATTTGCTTAAGACCCAGTTATATAAAAATATACCTACAGTGTACGTCTTACTTAAATAAACCAATTTTATTTCATTCATGAGCAAGACGTGAAAATAAATCAGGGATGAAATTTTCCTGCATACAGTAAATGGATAACAATTCCAATTTATATATATCCTTGATCAGTGTTTATCTATTTTGTATCCTCTAAGTTACTTTTAATTAATTTACAATATATTAGATCAAATCAATTCTATCATGTTCCATTAACTTGCAAACATTGAAATTTTTAATGTTGTAACAGAAAAGGTAAGATTAGAAAGAAAATTTTCATCAGATTTGGCAAAGAATTTTAATTTAAGTTCAATGGCATATTCACGTTTATCATTTCTTTTAATACTCATTATTTGATTATAATCATAAACATGATTTCAGAAGGGTTGCAAAATTGTTTTCAAAAGTATAAGGGGTGAAAAATAATGTTGCAAAAAATACAAGCACAGTGCCCATAAAAGGACCAGTTTCTTTCAGGAAAACATTTCAGTCTCAAACCTTTCTACAATACACATTGACCATTTGCCTGCAGAGAGATATTAACCCTTCTTTGATAAAATCTTCACATTTTAAAAACTAGCCCGAGGTATCTGTGATAATGGGATAGACAGCATACTGTAAGAACAGTACAGATAAACTCTTGATGTTTCTCAAAACTTCTGTACCAGCTAATGATAACATCATTTTTCAACCAATGGCGCAGATGGGCTTTATCAACCAGCAGATTAGATGGGCTTTTTACTTGGGCGCAATGTCATCGTGGGCAAATGACACCCACGCGTAATGTACCAATACAGATTATAACAATGATTATTGTGAAATCCAAGCTCTGATCATTGCATTAAATTCCTAATAAACTATGAAGTTCGTCATCGTCCATGATTGGTTCTGTATCAGAATCAACCCCTTTTTCCGTTTTTTTGGCGCTCGTGGGTGCCTCTACTTTTTTCACTGAAATGTCTTTTTTAAGCACGGGTTTGAGGATTTCCTCTTCTTCTTTCTCGGGTTTTTCGTCTGTAGGTGATACTGGTCCGTTGCTGTCTTCTGTTTCTAGGTTGTTGAGTGTGTTGCTGGCCATTATAGCTTGTATTCTTGCATCCAGGTCTATCCTCTCCTGATGAAAAATAAAACACAGGCATTTAAGGATCAATGGAAATGCATGTCATCAGACTAAAACTACAGGTATTAAATTTTCTGTTTAATTTGTCAGGGGTTCATACTTCCTGGATAAACTCAGGATTTGAAATTAGCAGTAACCCACTTTTCATTTCAAGAATTTTTTATGAGAGCAACTTGAAATTCCATTCAAGTTGTCCAAACGGGAAATAATAAATTTTGTGATAATAAATATTTGTTTCCATTTTTTTTTCGAAAAGTTTTGTAAATTTTCTTTTGAAAAATTTCATAATCAGTAAAATGCTTTAAAATGACTAGTTCAAAGCACTTCTACTGAAAACATCTTAGTGATTGAGATGGACAAAATGTGGCATAGACTGGTCTATAAACCAGAAATGCAAGAAATCCCAAAGATTATATTTTCATTGATTTTTACTAGGGGTGTGCAATATTACCGGTATATCGGTATATTGCGGTATTATCCACCACGATAATATATCGCGATATGAAAATCAGATACCGGTATTTCACGATATTTATAAAAATATATAAAAACCTCCTTTATTATAGAAACTGTTAAAATAAAACTGGAAACTTCTAAGTCTTTTTCTTTCTCGTTGAAAGAATTCTTCGTTCGGGAGAGAGAAAGAGAGAGGAGAGAGAGAGGGGGTGGAAGCTTTTAATTCACTGTTGCAGTTTTGAATATCTTACTTTGAAATAAAATTTCTAATCAATAAGACTTTAAAATAAAATTTATAAGGAAGAAAATATATAAAACATTTTACAGGGTGTATACCATATGCATTGCGGTTCTCAAAATCTAGCTCACATTGAATGATGAATCTACACGATCGACATCGCAGTGAAATGTCAAGTTCAATATACATGTACATATTACAAGTAAATGGTCATCCATGTTTTCACTTGTAGCAGTGTTGTTTTAATTAATTTTAATAACTTTCATGCCATTTTAAACAACTTATGCTATAGCAGGAGCATGTATGTATTAAACAGACCATTTCCTGATTGTACCTCTTGATGTGAAATTAGGTCGGGTTAGACTAAATTACCAAAACGCACGAAAAGAGGTCACAATTTCTTTCTGGTTTTTTAAATTCTATTTTGTAACCACAATAAAATTATTTTCATATAGGCCTAAAATGTATATTGTTTTAATCTTTAATAACATTTTATGCTACTTCATTACCCCCCCCCCCCAAAAAAAAAATTCAATGAAAAAAGATTATATAATCTGTAAAAATTTTTATTTCAATGTGAAAATTCTTCAAGAGAGTTCATCTTATTTTACTATTTTACCTGGAATTTGATTAAAAGTAAAGTGTTAATTTGGTGTGCAATCAATTTCTTATCCCTCCTCCCGCTTTTAAACTTAAAGATAAATTCAAATAGTCTTTGAACTTGACAGCATTTCAAACATTCTCCTCAAATTTATTAATGATAATTAATCTACAATATATCGCAATATATTGCAATATTCAAAGTAAAATATTGCAATATATCGCAATATGGTTTTCCTTCGCAATACCCAACTCTAATTTTTACCTGTTCATCTAATGGATCTTCCTCCTCTTTCTCTGGCGACTGGTTAACATTAGCTTTGGTCTCTTTAGTACTAGATGTTTTCTTCGGGGAAACAACGGGAGAAATGTCCATTGCATCGTCTTCCGACCCAGCATCCTGCGAATCGTCGTCGATCATTGGTAACGGTAAACTAAGAATATTAGATGTCCTTCTATACGTATTTGTTGGGGGAGAGAAAACCGACTTCTCTGCCACAGGTTCAGTTGTCTTTGATTTATCTGACTTTTCACTATCCTTTGACGGTGACGTTTTGTCTTCCTTTTTGTCACTTTCTGATGGTTTTTCTTCCTTATTTTCACTTGAATTAACCTCATTCACTTTAACCTCACTATCCGTAGCTGCAATTTCACTGGTTCCATCATTACTAGGTTTTTCCGAATGATTAGCAGTCTTAGAAGAATCAAATGATAAACCCGGCAACAGAGGCAATTCTGGCCAGCTTTTTAAACTTTTAAAACCGTCTTCTTTATCACTACTGTCTGACGGCCAGGACTCCAGTTTGGCCACCACCTCCCCTGTTAATTGTTCGATACGTTTCGTGAGTTCAGAGTCACTCGCGGAGGCGTCTAGACCGCTCTCGGAAACTTGGTCTAGTCCAGGAATCACATCACTGTCCATCGCGAGCCGAGTTTCTACACCGTCTGTTGAGTCGTTCACATTGGATGTCACTTCTGAAAATTTTCAAAATTATATTAGTATACTTGCATGTACACTGCACACATCGAAAGATTTTTTTTACATTCACTGTACAGGTACTTGTAATGTATGGATTATGTCAGAGGGCATATATAAGGTCAATAGAATAAGATAGAAAATTGTCAGCTGTTAAATTTTATACAGCTGTAATTGCACTTGAGTATCAAATAAATTTTCAGATTTATAAAGAGCTAAAGCCACGAACCATCGAAATATGCCTTAACTAAAAAATCAATGAGAAGTTCAATAAAGATAGTGTAGACTTTTAGCTTTTCAGAACTGTTTTCCTTTTTTAGATATCTATAATACTTTTTCAAGAAGAGATTTGACAGTATGGCATTGTTTTGAATGAAATTTACATGAGGAACGTCATTATTTGTAACGTAACGTCATAACATCGTAAAAGGTCCTTTGCAATAGAACATTCTACAGTAACTTCTTACCTTTGTAAACCCGAGCGTTACAATTGTTTTTTTTTCTGTACATGTAGTTTTAAAAATATTTAATACTTTAGACATATGTCACTGCATTATATAACATAATTATTATCTGAAATAATAAATTCTGAAAAGTTTTCAGATTTTGTGACTGGATAAATAAAAAGTGAAGCTGGGCGCAGTAATGTTTTATTAAATCTTTTTCTTAAAAAAAAATCTGGGCCTATTATAAAGAAATAGAATTATCAAAGTGGGTAAGTATGTTTTTCTGTATGAGACGAACCACGATTTATTCGTGCATTTTGACAAAAAAAAATTATGTATTGCAGAATTCGTGAAATTTTAAAGAAAAGAAGGGGGTTGTAAGTAAAATGAATTTGATTTCAAAAGTTTAAAGTATATAAAGATTGTAGCTCTAAATTTGAGTTTTTCTAGTTATATTACCAGGTATATCGTAGTCCGCTAGATAATATATCACACGCATTTTGATTTAGATTTTTTTCTTTCAGGTATTTATCCTGTCCTTTAAGCAAAATTAAACAGTGCATTTATTTGATTAACTATCTTTAATTCTCATGTTCTATATCGCTATCGCTTCTATTTTGTCTTTGAAAGGGGGGGGGGGGGCGTAAGACATGCGTTTTAATCCTTTCATCTTAAATTATATAATTGTGTACGGCATTAAAACAAATCTGCGCCTATGTTTATTGTAAAAAAAAAAAAATAAAGTATTTTAATAAGCAAAAGGTTGTCGCTTGTCTCCAATATCACACTCATGTGTGTATATAAAAAAATATTTAAAATCGCCATGCACATAGTACTACCCGGGAATGGGACGAATTACATTTCGACCACTTCCTCTACTTTTTCAATAGATTTTTTATCGCCGTTTTTTCTCTTCTTGCTCCTTTATCCGTGAAAATCACTATACCTTACCACAGTTTTTTTAAATATTATATTTGAAGCGAAACCAACCTAACTACCAGTCATAGTGAAGGGGCATCCTAATTAACAAAAATATATGTCCCAATTCGCGTTCACTGTAGATATATATTGGTGGTATGTATACAAAATGTAGTGAAAATGAAAGCTTAATTTTTTTATCACTTATTTTTAATAATTGTCATCCCCAAGTAACACTTTCACATCAAGTTATCTATAGATAATTCAGTTATCCCGTTTCTTAAATCTGTCCGATCCATGTTATGTCTGATCACCCTAGATGTGATTAAGAATTACTACTAAAAGTAAATAAGGATTCAAAATCAATGTTTATTTTTGTTCATTATTATATATATGTGCAAATCTTGAGTCTGACACCTTTTTTATTTTATTCGGATAACCTCGGTATTTCCCTCAAAATGCATTCAGATGTTACAGAATTTCGGACACATTTGACACCTTTTTATTTTAATCAGGTAATCTCGGTATTTACCTCAAAATGCATTCAGATGTTATAGAATTTCAGACACATTTGACCAGTTTCTATAGTAGTTACAAGACGTACATCTTCTATAATGTATACAAGTGCGGATAGATCATCCGGAGTTATTCGGTTTCAGAGTTATTAGATTACTAATAGATTTTTCTTTCTTTTTTTCGTTCGGGAAAAAAATTCTGCGTCGTATTATTTTTTAAAGGTATGCCTTCCCACTCCCCATTCTGCACAAAATTAAAATAACGTAAAAACTGCCTCTACAAATAAGCTCAATTCAAAATTGTATAATATTTTTAGTATTCATGAAATGGTTCTTACACTTCATAAAGGACATCGTCAAATATGTAAGTTGATCCTGTAGATTAGGAAGTCCAAAGAAAAAGTTCTAAGACATTGTAATAGGCTAATAAAGAAGGGAAAATCTACGGAGAGAGAGAGCATTTTAGAGCTTAGAGTTTTAAAATTATGTTAGCTAACTATAACATTTACTGTATTGTTGACTGCATAATATTCATCATCGTCGGAAACCCACGGGTGATCTCGTCTTTACTTATCACCCGGGTAAGTAAAGACGAGATCACCCGTGGGTTTCCGTGGTAAGTAAAGACGAGATCACCCGTGGGTTTCCGTGGTAAGTAAAGACGAGATCACCCGTGGGCTTCCGACGATGAATATTCATAAATGCCTTATATTTCTTCATTTGAAATATCAGTGTGTAAACAAATCAAACTATTTACTCTTTTACGCATCCTAGAATACACAGTCATAGAGTTGCATGAATTCAGAAAAAAATTAGATATCAGCTTCGGATTCTAAAGGCTTTTTTTATGTTATTAAAAGATATTTGAAACAAGGTAACCGTATTACGTTCAACATCTTGTGCTGGCAACAAATTGGAAACTCGACACAAATCAATTCTCAACACTTTTTTTCTTATTATAAAATTATTTTGACAGACTTCTTCAAATTATTTTTGCTCAGATTCAGTAGGCCTTACGGTCATATTATGACGTCATCATTGTATCATGTACGTAAGCATGAAAGAAAAGAGCTAAATTTTAAATTTTATATGAAAGAACACATATTAAATGGCAATTTAAGAGATTCTATTAAAAATTATTGACAAATTGGGGATTATATAATTATCAAGAATAAATCTGATAGACTAATAACTAATTTAGGGTATTTACACAAATGATGAAATTATAATTACTATTAAAATGGAGGACCTTCCTTCAATATCTGAAAGCTCAACGTTCATAAAATGTAAAATTCATATTGGCCACACGCGAGTACCTCTACGATATTTTGCATAAAGGTGCATATATGTAATATTTTTATGCATGCAAAGTTTGGAAAGGGTACTTGAGTGTGGCCAAATTCAAATTTCGGAATAACTGCCGTAAAATCGGCGTTTTTAAGCAGTTTTTAACTACATAGGTATATTTGTCTCTGCGCTTGTGCTAAGGACGGTGGCCTGTGTGCCAAAAAATTATATGTAGCGTTCCATGACATTGTACTTTACAAAATGACATATGAGAGGCTTTGTGATTTCAAACTTAAATTTTGTCTAAAATTAAAGGCAGATATTGATAGTTCGTGGCTTTAGCTCTTTGAATATTTTTCTTGATCCTCAGTTTAAGGATGTGTATGCACATTCCATTTTTTAAACATAACTTCTGTTTTTGCACTAGTTCTAAAATTTAATATTTCAAACTCCCATCCTCATAAGTGATCAAAAATTCATGTATAAATCTAGTTCTTGATATCCCCACTTGCTCAAACTCATAAAAACTATTTTTTTAAAGTAAAGCAAAATATTGATAATGCATAATTTAAACTTGTATACAAACTTTGGACCAAAATTCAAAGCACCAAATGAATGTAAATCATTTTAAATATTACTTACAAATGTAAGTAATAAAATTCCATTCTAACTCACCTGTTGTGCGAGATATCTCATTCTCCTTATTTTCTCTTTCTTTGGTCTCTGTATTTTTGTGTTTTTTATGATGGTGTTCCATTATCTGAAAGCAAAGATTTCAATATTCAAAATCTACATATAAGCAGCGTAAATTTTATTTTATTCAAAAACTTTCTATTTAAAGTCGTTTCAAGTTTTCCAAAACTTGGCCTTTCAACATAAGTATTATGAAAAAATAAAAGTCATTTAATCACAGTAAGAGTTGTCTTTCTTCTCAGTGAGCCAATGCACCTTAAATCATACAGATACTCAGTGGTATAGCTAATTAAATGACATACTATACTAAGATCTCCGTCTCCCTGTAAGAAGAAGGCCTTAAATTTATGGTAGATAACCTCCGCCTTTAACCGGATCTTTTCACTGCCTTTATATTTCCTCAGCTGTAAAATATAAAAATTCAAAATGGGAGCAAAATAAACTTTGCTGTAATAAGTCTAATAAAGAAACCCAAATAAATTGAAATGATATCTAAATCAGCTCAGCTTGTACAAAATAAGAGAAAGTTTAATTAATTATTTCTTTTTACTTTGGGATTAGCTATAACTTCAACTACTTTTTATCTGATGTTAGTATCATTTGGCTTGTCACTATGAATGTTTTTTTTTAACTTTTGGATTGTTTCCATGAAGATCAATATGGTAACTGATAGGTACTATTTTGATGGTTTTATGGTAAGTAACCATTTTGATAGTTTTATGGTAACTTACCATTTTAATGGTTTTCATGATGTCTGGGTTTTTCTTCAGCATGACCTGATTAACAGGCAGAGCATCCAAATCCTCCATAATGGCTAGACACTTGTCCACATCCTTTAAAACAGAAATTGAAAATATTAACAGTTTTATACATTAAGGTTTTGACTGGCCAGGGCCTTTCTAGATCAGCATGACAAAATGTTAATTAGAACAGCATTAAAAATTTGCAGGGTTCTCCACATTTGAAAATTTAACCATGGAGGAAGCTGCGCAAAGGCGAAATGTGACCCAAAACACAAATGCATGTTAGACTTTCTAATCTTCATTAATCAATGATTGGTTTTACAATTTTAAACTTAACCACTGCAACACAAACAGTGTAATAACTAACACTTTTTAAAGTTAAAAAAATAATAATTAAATTGGAAAGGATTTATCCTGTATCTTACTTCACAAATGTACTAAAATTTGCCCAATACTATAGTAACCTTCTGAAGGAATTTATAGAAAAATTGTTGATACAGTAAATCAGTAATCATGAAATAAATAATTATAAGGATTGTAGCCTGTTGTATGAAATGTTTTGTTTCACTATAACTAAAACTGATGAATGGGTAGTATTTATTTAAGTTAACACACAAAGGAACATTTGGACCAGTGTCCCTTTTTTCTAAACGTTTTATTTTTCTAGATATTGCATTTTTCACTAAGTTTTGTTTACTTCTCCACGTGCTCAGTGCTAAAAATAGTGCCATGCGATGTTTCATAACAACGGGAAGTAACTCTAAAACTAAGACTAAGACGATGATAAAAACTAAGACAGTGATTGAGACATAGGTCTCAATGCACATTTTCTAAAAAAGATGACAAAGTTAAAGCTTAAAAAAAAACAGAGCATGAGGAATTGATTAACTAAAGACTTAGAGGAATATGACATTTTTACAGAGAATTTTTTCAGACACAGCATGCATGTTGATTATCATGCTCGTAATTTTCATCTTTTATGAACAGTCAACCCATTATATATCTAATCAGGTAGTGAACATGTTGAAGTTCCCCAAAATTATTTACATATGTGTTCAGGATAATAAACTCTTAAAATATTGATCATTTGATCAGCTGATTGACTCTCCAGTGATTGTCACGCTTCACAGCATAGTCGCCGATTAACGACAATGTTTGCTTTAGCACGACCTAGCTTTCCTTCGAGGCATGCGAGGTGCATGGCAATCGTAGTATAAACACAATTAACTACTCAGGTCCTTTAAAAAGTTGGTGTCAGGACTGAAATGCAATAAAATTTAATCATGACGGCTGCCAATTTTAACCATGGGGCACAAAAATTTAAACCATGGAGGGCCGCCATGGTAAAACCCCTTGTGGAGAACCCTGATTTGAACAGCTTTTGTTTAGAACAATAATAAATTATAGGGGTGGGGGTTCTCCCAAATACACATGGATCTACAGAATGTTTTAAAACAGTTGAAATTTGGTATCAGATATCAAAGGATATGAAGTTTCAGCCACTTATTAAGAATTTTACCCTTGATGTATTGAATACTTGGATATCTTGAATTTGAGATATTAGTTTGACCTTAAGTAAGTTAGACCTGGAGGTGTGGTACTTACTGTTGATTCCCTCTGGACACACAGTTTTATCTCATTGTCCATAGCACTTAATATTCCCTCTGTGTGAATAACTGAAACACAAATAACAAATCAGGTCTTCAACATCAATTTACTTGCCATGGCATGTTCATTATAGCTTGGATAAAGAGAAATTGTAATGGAATGATAAAGTACAAAACTTTTAAAATTTTTCTGGCATTATTCCAATATGTGATCATTATTCTTAGCAAAAAATTAATCTAGATTTTATATGAATGTCTTCAAGAGACTTTAATCAATCAGAGGTTGCATGTTCATCTATAAAAAGTTAATTTTGTTGTTAAAAAATCTACTCTTTCGGTAAATGTTCCTTCCAATATTTTCATGCAATTTTTAAAGAAGACATGTATACAAACACAATTTTCTTAACATTCACTTTTCAACTTTTAAGAAACTTGTCACTTACAACTGATCTTTTCTTTCTTCTTTTGTTCATACTTTTCTTTCTTTTTTCTCTCTTTTTCTTCCTCCCTTTCTTTGCTATAAAAAGAAATTTTCAAAATTTATATTTACCCCTAGTCTTCAACATTGGTAATTCCCATACATTATGTTCTTATTATCAAAACAAATAGTACTATAGATCAGTCAAAAGGCAACCCATCTACCAGTGTTACCTTGTTACTGATTTCTATCTTTAAATAGAAAATTACTTTTTAAATTTTTAAATATTACTATAAATGAACAACAGATCAAAATCATTTTTCCTAGTAATACCACTTAAGAAAAATTTAGCACTCATGTTACAAGTACAAAATGATCAACTCCCCTATAAATCTAATCTAATTTTCTGAACGAGGTATAAAAGTCAACCAGTGCTATGACCATGATGACACTGACTTACATTTTTCGTTCCCTCTCCCTTTCTCTCTCCTGTTTTCGTCGGCGTTCCTCCTCTCTGGCTCGTCTGGCCTCCTCCCTGGCAATCTTAGCTTTCTTCTCTTTCTCTAGGTCTTCCTTCTATTTGACAAAAAAAGAGAATCTTCCTTATTATTTAAACAAAATCAACTTTCCTACAGATTTCCTAAATAATTTTCCTTTCATCAATGACAATAAGCAAAATATACTCACTGATTTCTCTTTCTCCTTAGAGATTTCCTCTTTTGACTGTTTAAAAAAAAAAAAAGATTTTATACAACTTAGAAAAATTCACATAAATGTGCAAGTAAATAAAAAAAGATCCTTATTGTCAAATGGGACAAGTACATGCATTATTCAAACATCTTCAAAGAAATACATACATACATACTTAGTTTATGAATATTTACCCTATTCACAAAAGAAGTAATATTTACCTCATTCACAATGTCCTTCTCCACCTTTTCCTCCTCCCCCTTGGATACCTTCTTTTCCTCCGCCCCTTCCTCCACTTTTTCCTCTGACTTTTCCACCCCCTCCGTTTCCTCTGTATCTGACTCTATCACTGGTTTCTTGGGGGATTTTTCCTCCTTACTGCTCTCCTCTGTTTTTCCTTCCTCCGTGGATTCCTCCTTTTCCTCTTCCATTTCCTCTTCTTCCTTTGACTTGTCCTTCTCTTTCCTTTTATCCTGTTTCTTGGATTCTGGTTTCTCTGCTTTCTTTTTGACATGTTTGGAAGGTTTTGGGGTACTGGATTGGTGTTCTTCATCTGTTGTCTGCAATGGAGCAAGAGAAATTTTGCTACTGAATTATTTCAATTCCAAGCTTTTATTCTTTTTTTACATACCAAGTACATTTACAAGACCTCCCAATGTAGGTCTGATAAAGAACCAAGTCCCAATTCTGAAATTTACCTGTTTTCAGTAAACTTAAATAAATATTCTTCCATGACAAAAAAGATGAGTTTTCAGTAATTTTTTTTTAAGTCAGAAATCTGAATTTTCATTTAATATCATTTCACAAAGTTCTAAATAAGAGTATGAAACCATCAATCTAAACTGTTATAATTTTAAAGTAAAAAATTTACCATTTTTTCAATTTTAAATGCTCAATCCAAAGTACAAGACCCTGTGTAAAATGGATCAATTAGGCATTGAGAAATGTCTACTACTTAAAAACCATTGCTTGTTCAGCCAGGCACAGGACAGAGTACAAATAAGGGTCAATTGACCCCCTGATACCTGGCCTTTCCTTACCTTGTCCTCTTCCTTGTTTTTCCTGGACTTCTTCCTCGGCTTCACCTCTTCCTCTTCTTCCTCCTCCTCCTGATCTTCATCCCCCTCCTCTTTTGCCGCCAGCCTCTGTTCCGCTCGAATGGCTTTGATCCTCTCTGCCTCCTCTTTCTTCCTCCTGTGATAAACCACATCCTTATCTTGTAATCATTCATTAATCCATTAATGCATTACATTTGGTGCTGTATTCTAGGTAATGCCTTTTCGAATTCACTCAGAAAATATTAAACATCACCCTAGGCGTCCTGGCAGAACCTCTCTGATACAAAACTTACTTTTCCTCAGCTTCTTTGAGTTTTTTCTCCATGGCTTTCTTCCTCTCTTCATCTTTTTTCTTCCAACTGCTGACTTCCTCTTCAGAATCACTACAGAAACAGAAAAGAGGTAAGATTCTTCCTTACTTCATGTATATAGTATACAGTCAAACATGGCTATCTCAAACTCTATACGCATGAGAAAACAACTTCGAGATATTCAAATATTGCAGAAATCTAGGGGTTTAAACACAGAGAGAATATGTGGTTGGGATTTCCAAATCACTTCGACATATCCATGGTATTGATGATACCAGTGTTTGCGATAAAGATGAGAAATATGGTGGATTTATGGCCAGTTAATTTTTTGGAGAGTCTCCATTTTTCTTTTTTCAAAATTCTTCAATCAACTTTAGACAGAAGACAAACAGACAGACAAAGTGAACACGGCCATACCTGTCACTGCTGATCTCACTGTCACTCGACACAACTTTGTTGGCAGCTTTCTTCTTTCCTACAGTTGAAGGTCTTCCTACAAGGAAATATTTCAAAAATTAGACATGTAATTACCAATGTAAATTATTTCTTCAAATACGCACCCCTATTTTTGAGTCTGAAACTGAGGGAAAAAACACAGTTCGGATGTATTATACGCAACCGAAAAATTTACAAAGCGATGTTCTGAACTTTGAAAATAGCGGTAATTTGTTACGAAAATCGGCGCAAGGATAAAGTGTCAAAAATTCACTGAACACATTTTTTTTAAAATATACACTTTATAACTTTCTCTTGATACTGACATTCCATATCGCGACAATCTTGAGAAAATTATTTATTCATTTATTTTCACAAAGCACAAGATAATGTTGCGTAAAAGTATTAACAGAATTTTTTTTAAGCATTATATGGTGATTTTGAAATTATGCGTCGCCATATTCTTAGATGAAATAATTTTATTTCAACAAAGCATGAGATATTGTTGAAAGTTTTAACAGTAATCATATTCAATTTTGGTTCTAGGTAATCATGCTGAAAATTATGTTACCATTTTTTTAACAGTACACGATATTGAATCATCAAAGTATTTATTAAAGAAGACTATGATTTTTCTCTTCTGAATTTTCGCAGATATCTTATTTTCTAAATAGCACCAATAAATGATAACACTTAAGTTTTAGTATAATTCATATTTCATTTGTCAACTCTCAATCATTTAAAAAAGAGGCGGATCAGTATAAGATTAGGTAAAATTACATTTAACAAGTGTTTAATTGTTCAATGTGTCGTAATCAACACATGCTCACACATACTAAAGGTCATAAACCGACCCCCAATTTTTAACAAAGAAAATAATCAAAGCAATTAACAGGACAGTAAAAAAACATTGCCCTAACTGTAAAAACATATCTTTGGAGTCAATAGACAATTAATTGCCCGGAGGGGTGTTGATAGGTAATAATCATTTGAACAGCGCACGTGTCACAACATTGGCTTCCTTTCATTGGGACGTATGGAGGGTTGTTTATTTTGCAGCAGATTTTCATTGAGTCATTTAAAACCTAAAACAATTTTTATTTTATTGTATTTCATTAAAAAATGACTTATTACTAATTGTCTGGCAGAAAAGGTGCATATGCACTATCATTACGGAAGCACGTGACATAGGCATGAGTGAACGTCTAAAAATAACATCGGTAATGGCGGCCTACTCGGAGACGATCAACATGCAGCTCAAATTACTTTTAACTTGCTTTTTCATGTTATTTTAGTATCAAAAGATTATGAAAGTGACATTTTTAACAAGCATACCTTCCAACAATAACTTTCCGAAGTTTAAAATATGGCGATAAACAAAAGAATTGCATATGTCTCTAGGTAATACTACGGAATGTACGTACGTGTTTCACCTGAAAGAAAAACTTATCAAAATCCCATTGTGATATACAATATGCATCCCTTTCTCACAGAAATTTGTTTTAGGAAAAAAGTGCGTATTATATTCCCCCAAATTCGGTATGCAATATTTTAACAGAATACTTGTTTTGGAAAATTTTTACAATTAAAACTAATTGTTTGGTTTAAGTCATATGTTCTTATGTAAAATGGACCCCAGAATAAAAGTTAGTGTACAGTATATGTTAACAGTCACTCTTTCTTCTCTCAGAATTAGAACATTATCAAGTCTTAGCAATAGTCTACATTTCTCTTTTCCTTTTCTAATCAGCCCCCCACC
Source organism: Saccostrea glomerata (assembly GCA_003671525.1). Taxonomy (NCBI): domain Eukaryota; kingdom Metazoa; phylum Mollusca; class Bivalvia; order Ostreida; family Ostreidae; genus Saccostrea; species Saccostrea glomerata. Next base: position 58,027 of record PRKT01000272.1, on the reverse strand, counting down.
CCATCCCCTCACCCCCACCCTACCCTTTTTAGGTGGAGTGGTGGTAGACTTCCGAGGCCTGGCTGGTCCTTTCTTTGGTTTCTTCTCTTTTTCCTCTGTTTCCTCTTCACTCTCCTCATCTTTTTCTTCTTCACTGTCATCGGATTCTGCCGCCTTCTTGCTGGCACTCTTTCTCCCTCTTTTCTTTGGAGGGGTTTTCTTTTTTGATTTAGAGCTCTCTTCTAGTTCAAAATCCTATTTCAAAAATAATAGACAACAAAACTTTCATGTGGTACTGCACTTGTTATTTAATAATTTTATTCTAAAATCAAGTTTTATCTGCAGTTTTACTCTACAGCCTGGTATTACAGAAATTACACTTTTGATATGGGACACCCTCTACCCAAGATGTATCAGCTGACAAATTTTGATAATTCTAGGCCTATTAATATTAAAGTTATGAGCTAAAACCAAAAAAGCTAACAGACGGACTGACATGAAGGCTATAATATAATATATCTTGTCTTAAGACGGGAGTATAAAACCTGGTTTGCAGTACCTCATCCTCTGGGTTATCTGAGGAGGGACCTGACTCCTCTTCCTCCTCCTCTAAATCTTCCTCTTCCTCCTCATCTTCCTCATTCTCCTCCACCACTTTCTCTTTCTTGGCTCTCTTAGCTGGCTTACCCTAAAAGAAAGGCAATAATCATCACTCATGGGAAATATATGTATTTTAGACACATCAAAATGGATGAATATAAGTGTCATAATACTATCTTTCACCAACTAAATATTCCATTCCCATATAGTTGCTCTTAACTCATTACATCAGTAAAGTCATATTTTGACTTTCAGTAAAACTACATGCACATGCATATGTTTAAGTATTTAAAATCCTAAGCTATATTCTCAGTTAAATACTCAGAACATTACAACTTACCCCAGTGGTTGGCTTCTTTCTTTTCTGGGCTGGTTTTGGTTTTGCTTGCTTCTATAAAACAAAGACAGCAATTCAGTAACTGATTTTATCTTTGACCTTGATCTCTTTTGTAACTCAATGAGACATCTTTCTGATCATTGCCCTTTCCTGCTGGCTAGATAGTAGTTGGAAATTTCCCCATACCATTCTATTTTACTCCTTTCTTAACATTTTTTTGTCTAGTATAGCTTTCTTTTCAAAAGCTTTACCTGACCAGGTCTATAATTGGGACCATTAGTTTATAAGACCAGAAACATGTTAACTTTCTATTTTTTCTGGTCTTTATGTCAATGATCTAAATTTTTAAAACCCTTTTCACAGCAGGCTTCAATCTTAACTCTGCATATTTCTATTTTTAGTTTTTTCAGTAATTGGAGTGTGTGTGGGGGTGGGGGTGGGGGGTTAGTCCCCCTCACCTTTTTCCCCTTCAGTGGTTTTTCCTCTTCGTCAATGGCCATCTCCTCTTCTTCCTCTTCTTCTGCCTCGGGGGATTCTGCCTCTGGTTGTTGCTACAAAATAAATCAATGCTTTAAATGTGATCTTATTAATTAAAGTGAAATACGCCTATACAGTTAAGAGCCCAGGAAACACAATGTTGATTTGTTATAAAATCTTGTACATAATTTCAATACATTTTAAAGCTATGGGAATGAAAATTAACATATGTGTGAATTTATAACAAGCCTATTGACTGCCTCTTTGTATTACTGTCTACCTTTTAAGCAAATAGACACAATGTCTAGTACATGTGCTCTATTTTTGAAAAAAATTTGCAGAGTTTTGATTTCTTTCATCAAGAATGTGTATCATGAACAATTGAACATTGGTATAATATCATACTTTGACAACATAACAACTGTCCAAACAATAGAAGTGTTGAAAGAATATTTGACTTGTCTTTTGGCATCATTTTGAATGTTTTGGCAAAGTTTTGCTAATATCAAAAATTTGCAATGGTTTTCTTACATTCCCCATGAACACCACTGTTGGGTTGTTTTCAATTTCCCACAATCCTTCGTTAAACCCCAGCCTTTTTTGTGGTTTGGCATATTTCTCTTTGTATTTGTCATAGGGGTAAATGTCCTTAGGTGCCAGAAATGCTCTGAAAATTAAATTAAACAGTATTAATACCTGCTCAGTCTAAATAACACACAAAATGTGACATGATGTACGGTGTAATTGGAATAAACACTAAAATCATTACATCAAGCACTGTAAACTTGAATTAGCATTTGTTTCTAAATTTTGATAACTAATTTCAATAGTATAATTTCATTCAATAACTTCTTTAGATTTACGTTTCATGAGTTCCATAGAAAAAGATTGGAAATTTTCCTTTAGGTGCTTTGTCAATTCCTGGAGGCAGCTTGTCAATCTGCAACATAGCAAAATTTTTATTACTATACATGTATACAGGGAAATTTTTATCCACATTTTATTTTATCCTTGACTTCAAAATGTTTTGTGAGCATTTTGAGAAGTTGGATCGAAATTCAAATGAAAAAAGTTACATCTATAGATTCTTACTGTACATTGCACTGTCTAAGATAATCGTTCACAATAATGTAAACCAACTATTATTCGCCTCATTTTTTATTCGCGATTCATCGGTGTAAAAATCTGTCTGCATGGTCTGCGACAATCAATTTTTGGGACTAAGGAATCATTCTCTACAAGAACTAAGCAAAATCATTGGTTCACGGGTATTAATATTTGCGATATAAAGCAGGGCTCTCACACCACTTTTTGGGACTGGGGCCGGGGCCATTCAAATTGGGAAAATTATCCTCATTTTGGGAAAAGTTGGATAACCAAAATTCATTAAAAAAAATCCTCAAATTTTGCTTTTCTAGCATTTTGTCATCAATTTAACTCTGGTTTTGAATAAACAGTTAAACAGAACAAACATGGGTACGTAGGCTATTTATGAAAGTACATTAGCTTTGTCATTACTATCTTTGAGTGTTGATAATTGCCGTTATATGTCTTTCTGAGTGACAGTCGCTAGTCAAGTAGTCCTGAATTTCCTCGATCACATGGATAACTTTGCTTACCAAAACAGCCCGAGACTGCACATGCCAAAGCGTGGGTATGTTTCTAGGTGCAGCTTACTAATGTTTAAATGAAAGGTCTATTTTTGAAACCAATATGATGTTTTTTGTTGAAACTACATGACAAGATACTCTGCTCTCATAGTTAGTACATATTTTGTAAAAACAATAACCTGGTTCCCCGAACCAGTTTACGAATGCATTTGGCATGAACTATTAAATTAGCAGTACAGTTTCACTTTCATTTGCAAGTTTGTTTCAATTGGGGTTTATTTTGCGATTAAGTTTCATGGACTTTTATTTTTTAATTAATATTTTGCTATAGAATTGGGAAATTTACACCTTTCTTTTGGGAAAAAAGGTACCTTTTTTGCATTGGGAACGGGGCCGAACATCGGCCCCAGATATAGAGAATCAAGAGCCCTGTAAAGTAGATCACGTAACTCGTGAATGTTATTTGCACGTGAATTTTGTGAAAGTTGGTTTACAGTAATTGTAAACTTTACCTGCATACATAAATAGCGTCAGTCAAACTATTTTGACTAATTTATCATGCAATATGGCTTAACTATGGCCAGCATTAAAATAGTGAGTGTTCAACTGTCCCAATAAAACTACCAGAAACAACTTGGATGATCACATCAATATAATTTGCACATTAACCACATGGTAGATTTGGTAGTTAACTATAACAGAAATATACGCATTTACACATAGAATTAGTACTTACCCTAGCTGGCCAATGAGGGTAACCCTTCATTTTGGCAAATATTTTATCCATAGGTTGGTAATCAGTTTTAATGTTAGCCATCTTCAGTTTACTATCATCAGAGAAAAAATGATAATCAGTGTTCTTAAAAGCGATGTACTCTATAAACTTAAATGCATAAAACTCACGGCTAAGTTTTCACTTGCATTAACACAAAAGAAAGTAAAAAAGAACGCGTCTAAGCAGTTAAGCGTAATTAACTCCGATTATCGATGAAATATTTTAGAACAAATCTTCACAATGTGAGCCGCCATCATAAATTTTGCGATCGCGAAATCACGCGAGACTGTGATTTCTGGCGGGAATTGACTTTTATGACAATATTAGGACTATAAAAGTACTAAAATTCATATTTAAAGCTAGTTTTAAACAGATATTAACACAATCTTTGTCTTTATGTTATAATTATAACATCATTTATCTAAAATATTATTTACGTCATTCAGTCATGCCGAAAACCGTCATCGTCGCGAAATTCCTCGGTGATAATTAAACAAACAGGAAAAACAAAAATTATCATGTCAGCAGTTTCAGAAATTATCCGTTGTTCAAATTTTGCAGCAATTAAACATAAAGATCAAAGAAGAAAAGATAAAGAAGGCACACCATACATTAATCATCCAATAGGTGATAAAAGTTTATTTTTGTTATTGTTTTATAAACATTTAATTTTCACAGGACCCCTTATCAGTCCTGTATGCATGCACACAGTTCTTCTTCCTTTATCCGGACTCCTTCAATTAATTATTTTCTTGTATACTTAAACACTTACAAAATAGTTTGTAACAAATGGGGAAATTTTGTTCAGGAAGTGAGACTGAAATAAGGAGACGAAAGCAAATGAATTGTTTGTTGGTTAATTACCATGTATGTGTTGCTGTTAGACGTTTTCGATTGCCAGTGGCCAGTTTGCTCAGTTGGTAGAGCACCTGACAGGCAAAGACCCAAGTTTGAATCCTGGTCCACTAAACAAATATTTTTCTCCAGTACCACTGTTATGACCAGCTGCAATATGTAACTGTAACGGGAGAGGAGAAAATGCAGTGGACCAGACCGGGATTCGAACCAGGGCCCCCTGTAACTCCGGTCAGGTGCTCTACCAACTGAGCTATCTGGCCACCGGCGATTGAACCCGGCTGACCGCCACATTCCTCACCTCCTTAAAGGTCGATCTTTGGCCCTCCAAAGACCCAAACCAAGACTCATCAGGTCTTTCACCTGTCAAATCCAGGGCATGGCACGGCACCAAATGTAACGGGAGAGGAGAAAATGCAGCTGACCAGACCGGGATTTGAACCCGGGCCCCCTGAAACTTCCGGTCAAGTGCTCTACCAACTGAGCTATTTGGCCACCGGCGATAGAACCCGGCTGACTGCCACATAACATACTGGGTTGGTGCCCTAAGGGGCCTTGGACCTTAAAGGTGTGAGATATATGGCAGTCAGAGGGTGTCGATCACTAAGGACTAGCCAGATAGCTCACTCATAATTGGGACCATTAGATTCCCATTTCCAATCCACTGCATATTTTTCTCCTAACACTCCTGTTACATATGCTAATTAACACATACTATGCAATATTAGAAATTCATTTGTTTGTTAATGAGCAGGTCAGACAGCTAGGTAAACTGTCTTGTTGGTGGCAGGTGTTTTGTTGTCTAAAAGTACAGAAAACATTTACAGTGGACCAGGCTCTGACAAATCCCATTGCCCGACGCCCTGGGCTAGTGAATTTTAGAGGCGGGCAAGTGAATTTTTAATAGGCACTTGCCCGTGGGCAAGTGGCTTAAAAAATAATCAATTAATAAATATTTTTAAGAATGTCATAGTTTTTCACGAAATTAAAATTATTTTGTTGTAAGAGTTATCTTCCTTTATTTGTCACACTTCGTTTGCGAACCCGTTTAATTGTGTCATCATTATGCAATTTATTACAATTAAGTTTTACCGAAAGTTTTAAGCACATGTATTAGTACTTAACTGAAAGTGACAATATAATTAAATTGGCATTGGAGAAAGTTTTGACAGTTATCATTGGTTATAAGGCAGAAAACGATCGACATCGTCCATAAGAATGTTAGTGAAAAACTCGGTACAAAACTGTCAAAGCATACCAGGTATCAGAAAAGAAAAAAAAAATCCGAAACTATTATTTTAAACAAATAGCATATATCATGACTAAAGCTGAAATATGATAGCAATTTTACGTCTCTATATGAAAGAAAGTAATGTTTTATTCTGGAACGGGACATAAAACAGCATAAAGTCATTCAACAGACTGTATGGTACGTAGTACTTAATGGCAGGTGGTTTTAAATGTCGCCAATATCAAAAATAACAATCCTAGGCTGAATTTTTTTTAATTTAGAGACAAATTAATTTATTATGATGAATATAAAGTGCTGGTGGGGCAAGTAAAAATTGAAGTAGGGCAAGTGAAATTTGACCATGCACTTGCCCGTGGGCAAGTGCTTTAAAAATCTATTTGTCAGCCCCTGGTGGACCCTCATTTATCCGGACGCTTTGGTTCCCAGTCAATTTGTCCGGATATGTGAAGCATCCGGATATCTGAATCACCAGTTAAACAAGACAATATAACATTTAAAAATTTCGTTCCGATGAAAAATCGTCCGGATACTGAAGCATCCGGATATCTGGCGTCCGGATATCTGAAGGTCCACTGTATATGTTTCATGTTTAGTAAAGGGATCCAGTTTTGAATCCTGGTGAGATATATTGTTTTCTCTTAATTCTTTCCTTTACTTTTGGTGCCTGCAGAACTATAGCTGTCATATAGAACTACCAAAAAAAAATGAAAACCCTCCAGGAGAAAGCCTGGTTGTGGTTGGGGAGGGGGTTGGGTGGCAAATACATCTTACAGAGAGGGAGGCACGTGGCTGACAAAATTTTGTTACTGTAAAACCAACTTTTATACGCATGCGAGAAATATTCATGAGTTTTGCGACCTACATTAAGTCGCGAATATTAATTAATCGCTGCAAAACATTTATTTCAATTTTTTTTGTAGACAATATGTTTCCTTAATTATTCGTGAAAATTAATCGTTACGGATTGATTTAAAACTGACAAATCACGAATAAAAGAAGACATGAATAATAGTTGGTTTACTATGTAACAGTAATTACTGATTGAATGCCATATTAAATAGCTCTGCTGTTCAAGATGTTAATTAAAAGCCTTTTCTTAGAGTTAAAGGGATCTAGGTCCATAATATTCTTTCTCTATCAATCCTCTCTCACTCTCTCTCACATGGCAAATAGATTTATTCAAGTTATTTGAGATTGTTATGTTATTCCAATTTTTTGTAGGTGTGGCAAATATTCTAACACAAGAAGCAGGTATAACAGATGTAGCAGTTATTCAGGTACAGTGCCATTCATTAGTTAAGACACTGCATTTGTAAATCTTGTCTGAAGGTTTTATTAGTGTTGTATCTATTGTCAGGTTAATGCAGTGCATTATCAAATGTCAGGTGCAGTGCAATATCAGTAACAAGGTACAGTGCAATATCTTAATGCTTAGGTAGAGTGCAATATGACTCTATTGTCAAGTGCAATTAATGCAATAACTAATGTCAGGTACATTGCAATATCAGTAACGACTAAAGAGGTACAGTGCAATATCTTAATGCCTAGGTAAATGCAATATGTCTATTGTAACTAAAGGTACAATATAATTTTTTTTATTGAGTAGAGTACAAAATATTGGTATTAAAGTACTGTCAGTGGCTTAAAATATGTTTTTGGATACTGTGGTGTACCTGTATTTTTGCCCCATAATGAAATATATGTTCAGAATACTACATGTGTACTAGCTGTTATATGTAAAATAAATTTTATTTTTCTATCAAAATATTAATTTAAGTTACTACACATGGCTTGTTGCTTACATTTCATTTTTGTACTTACTTTTAGATAATTGCATGTTTTGAATCAGCATATAAACATGATTATTTGTATAAACTTGCTTGATCTATATGACTTATAATTATGGTCTATTTTCATGTCCTTTTTACAATTACTAATTAAAGTTGTAATGTAAAACAATGTAAAGCACTATACAGCATGATGTGTTCTTACTGTGGTGTGTATTTATATAATTATCTTAAAATCTCCTGATTAGAATATATATTTCAATCACTCCGCAACCATGCAATTAATATTAGTGTAACATGCACTTAGATCTCAATCAACTGAACATATGTATTCATATCAACAGGCAGCCCTACTCCATGACACAGTGGAAGATACTAACACCACTTTTGAAGAAATTTTGGATAATTTTGGGGAAGAGGTCACAGGTAAAAAAAAAAGGAGAGTGGGATAAAGAAGGAGGGATTAAATGGGGAGATGGAGGGGGAGTGGATAGGGGGATTGAGGTCCCCAGTTTTATTTATTTGGTCCAATTTAGTTCTTCTAATATCAGTTTAATTTGTAAATAAAATATAATAGAATTTTCACTCCAAAAATAAATTAGATTTGTTGACAAGCTTGTTATAGAGCCAAGGGGACTGTGATGACACCCCCCCCCCTCTACTCCCCTGCCCCTTTCCCCCAAAAATCATTTATTTAGATCTGTTACTCAATCTGAACTCCAAAGAAAAATATCCAACATACATGCTGAATGTCTGTATTCCTTTGTTGACTTTCAGGTCTTGTAAGAGAAGTAACTGACGACAAAAATCTTCCCAAGCTTGAAAGAAAACAGCAGCAGATCGACCATGCTCCCCACGCGAGCTACAAAGCTAAGCTGGTCAAGCTCGCCGACAAGCTGTACAATCTCCGCGATCTCAATCGGTGCACTCCTTGCGGATGGCAGGAAAGCCGGGTAAAAGAGTATTTCCAGTGGGCCAAAAAAGTCGTGGATGGTCTCAGGGGAACAAACCAGGCCATGGAAAATAGTTTGGACGAATTGTTTAAAGAAAGGGATATTATGTAATGTTGTTGAAACCTGTTGTATTTTGCATATTTTATACACATATACCATTGATTTTATTTTTTTTAAACATTTTTGAATAATATAGAACAGTGAATTTCTAGTTGAAAATTAGTCAGAGTTGTTTTTCTTTAAAATTTGTTGAAAATGTCCACTCACGGGTCAGAGAGCTGCCAAAATATTGTTTTATTGAATATTGTATAAGGTACTTTATTTTGAATTCGAAATTATATCTATTTTTTAAACATTATACACATACATGTACCGGTAAATGCAAAATAGAAATTTTCATTTCTCCTTCGAAAATTTCCCTTTTTACTTATTTTCAATCTGACTCTCTCTTTGATGTTGGCCTATTAAACTGTGATTTTCTCCCTCGGTCAGTATTAAGATTTAATTATTTTTAAATATTTTTTTTATCAATATAGATTTGAAATTTGGTCATAACAAACAACATGATTTTTTTTTGTTTTACTAAATTTATTTTTTTGAATGTCCTAATATGTATACATGTAAATTCATTTTACTTCCAGAATTAATAGTAATTCAATTTGCTTAGAAGTATACAGTCATGTACATGTAATTTGGCCATGATACATGTAATAAAGATTTGCTGGAGTTGATAAACATCATGAAAAATTAGAAAATTTACCATTTTAGTATGAAGATGATTTATTTGTAATTGTTAAGCCGAGTGACATGACTTTCTTACAATATGTCTTTGTTATTATTCCAAATATTTTTGAGTCTATTCTTACAATATGTCTTTGTTATTGTTCCAAATATTTTTGAGTCTATTTTTTTTTATACATGACTGTGTGTCTTTCTGTTGATATTTTCCATTATTTTACTAGTGTTTTGATATTATTCCTGCAACACAGAAAACCAATTTTCATGGAGGTTTAATTTTTGTTGTTTCCATGTGAAAAGAAAGAAATTCAAATATTATTATAAAACATAACATCTCATCAAATCTTTAACAAGGATTTACAAAGCCCTATGAACAAATAAAATTTTTGTTTCCTCAAACCACAGAAATTTGACCCCATGAAATGTGAATTTATAGTGACATGTACCTGATATTTTGTTGTTTTGTGCATGTACATAGCACTGAGCAACCCTACCCCACCCCTTCCCAAAGACCGAAAGATATTAATTTGATATTAATTTAAGATATTTTGTTTAAAAAAAAAATTTGTTTGTTTCATTTATAGTTTCATTTAGTCTTAGACAATTAATATATTAATTAAAACTAATTATATCAATTATTAAATATTATCTTTTTTTTTTATATATATATTTAACTATTTATTTGCTGTTTCTCAATTTGAATTAACTTTACAAAGTAAGATTTATATGTTCACTAAATATGCAAGGTGCATATAGTGTCAACACGAGTTATAATTACTACATTTTAATATTTGTTAATTTTTTTTCTATAAGTAAATCATCTGCTAGAAGTGCTACAAGATACTAGTTCTGTAAACCTATATACTTTTATTCATGAATGAGAAATATTCATTAGTCTGGCTGTCTTCTTTTACATGATTGTACTAAAAAAATATTCATAGCGAACCATTCATTTACCTAAATGAAGGTTCTTAATCTCGAAAATTATTAGTCATGGATGGGTTCCAAAATGAATAAAAGATGTTACAAATAAAAATTGGTTTACAGTAATTAAATTCAAGTACTACTTGATTTACTGATTAATAGTTCTGAATAACAATTCATGTTATCAATGATTTATATGAAGATAGATGTTCATATTTTAATTTAAAAGTGGAAGATATTTGTTTGTGCGGAAGAACTGTATTTTTTTAAAGAAATACTCATTCTCTTGAACAGTCCATGACAAATATGATCATTAAAACATTTTAAAAACATTTATGTTTGAACCATTTTTCAATTTCTATTAATTTTTACCTGTGTCTCTGATAAGCTCTTCATTATATGTACTGTCAAAATGTCTCTTGTTTGGAAGTACATTGTACATGTAATTTCATTCAAAATCAGTAAGTACAGTCAAATCTTATCTCAAACTTGATGGGACAGAAGAAAAACTTTCAGATTACCCACGATTGGATATATCGAGGGTAAAATACTTAAAAGAATAAGTGGCTCTGACTTCCAAATCACTTTGACATATCCATGATATTCGATATACCCATGATATTCGATAAACCCTTGATATGCAATATATCCATGATATTCGATATTCCCATGATATTCGATATATCAATGATATTCGATATATCCATGATAGTCGATATGATATATCCATGATATTCGATATATACATATTCGATATACCCATGATATTTGATATACCCATGATATTCGATATATCCATGATATTGGATATACCCATGATATTCAATATATCCATGATTTTCGATATACCCATGATCTTCGTGATATCCATGATATTTGTGATATATTCATGTTACAGATACCAAAGTTCAACTGTATTTTGGTTGCAGAATATATAAACAGAGGCACTAATTTAAGACCTAGAATTTCTCTTCTGATAAAGAGCAGAATATTGTCTGACAGTGTGACTCACACTGCACTATGGTTCCCCAGAATTTTGGATCAACCACTTTTTTGAAAAAAAAATTTTTATTTACTCATTACGAGTCATCCTTTTAATGCAAATAAAAGCCTTTGCCCAAGATTTTTTTGAATTTTTATATGCATTTTATTTTTTCTAGAAAGATGTCCTTTTTATCATCTTTTCCCTCTGGGTCACAGATATGTATCCGATTTCACCTATATAAATGACTCTCTTCTTGTTTGTATACACAGTGGGCTGTAAATGTCCCCACCCTTTATCAGGTCTGGACGATTTCTAAATAAGGAAGTAAAGAGCGATAACCGTGAATTTCTATTAATACACAGAATAAACAAGGAGCTAGTCCTTCTGACCAGTCAGATAACAGTATTTAGACAAACCCATGAACAAATAAATAAAACACGTGGTTTTAAAGTTTTTTGCTCAAAAGATTTTTTTAGAACAAACTCTTTGTAAACTTTATGCACATTTAAAAATAATATAATATTTATGACAATTCTACCGTGAACAAACACGACTCGAAAGCTTAGAATACGTTTTAAGTGGGATTAAAAATCTGTCACATCCCAACTGTTAATCTAACATTAAAAATTTTGATATAAATACGGAAAATTTTCTGTGTTTTTAGCCTGACATAAACATCTTATTGAATGGAAGCTTGTCTTTATTATTTTCTGAGTGTTTATTAAAAAATCGTCCATATGCAGTTTCTCATATATGCGAGGTAAGATATTTGGATAGGTCGCATTTATGTATTATTATTCTATTTCCTCCATGTTTACGTTTTTCCTTATGGGTGCCGTAAGGCTATACATAACTTAATAAACATTCGGCGCTCATGAAACCCGTGATATTTTAAATCATACGATAAACACTGACAAGTGTGGAGTGGATCTATTCTATACACATGGAATTCAAGCAGATGAAAATCGGACGTCTCAGCAAAATTGTATTCCAATATATAGTTTATTCTGATAAATTTTATAATTCAACTTGATAAGAAATTGCTAGTGTGATTTATTCCTTCATAAACAATTACATTGTACATGTTGTATCATGCATTATTTTATATTTTGTTATCGAGATAAAAATGTCAATGTTGTTCACGGTAAATATGTGGGGAATACTGTATTCTTCAAAAGTTTTCATTTTACTTCCAAAGGTTTTTTGTTTAAAAAATCTTTTTGAGGAAAAAAACAAAAGCACGTGTTATCTCTTTGTTCTTTTATAATATGTTTTGGAGTGTGTAAAAATACTGTTGTCTGATTGGACAGAAAAATAATTACGTGTACATGTTGTATATTTATAGCAACTTTCAGTTATCGTTCTTGACTTCCATATTTAGAAATCGTCCAGACCTGTTTATCTAAAATTAAACACTGGAACCACTGGGGGAAATAGAAATTGTCATGTAGAGCCTTCTAGTAATCAAATATCCACAAAGAAACCATTCCATTGAAGAAAATATATATACATCTTGGAAAATCCCTGCCAATGGGAATCTGATCCCACTAAATTATCATACATAAAAAATTGCAATAAAAATTCCCTTGATAATGAAAACTCTGAAAATTTGCATCTATAACAAGTTTATTCAAATATTTTCACAGCTCATGATGAAATTGTTCCATGAAATGAAACTAAAAATCTGACGAGGGTTAAATGGATTTTTTTTTCAAAAAAGCGTATGTGTATGATACTGTATAGAAAGTGCATATAATGGTAGTGACAATGTTTTAATGTAGAAGCATGTACACACAAATACACATTATATTTTTCTTCACACAAGAAGTTGAAAGGGCTCTTAAAGTGAACTTTACTTAAATTGGAGAAAAATATAACAACATTGAATTTGAAACTTGAATAAAGCATGTCTTGCTTTGAAATCTAACAAAAAAAAACCTGACTTTCGTGTTTAAAAACAAAAATTAACAATCCTAAATAACAATTTGTATTCATGTACTATTGTGCATTACAGTGAAAAAATTGTATGACAAATATGTGCACGTCTGTGTATACTTTCTTTAGATATTTTATTATATCCAAATTTCAATGTTTATCATTGTTTATATCGAGGGAAAAAAACCTGCAAAAATGTGTATGGATTTAAATGAAAAAAAAAATCACTATGTTATATGGTTAATCAAACAAATCAATAATCAATTAATAACAATACAGATGAATATATTTTTAATTATAGATATCTAGCTTTACAGACACACCATTTCTTCTTTATACATTCAAACTCCATTCAAACACAGACAACCAATATATATCACTTTAACATTCTTCAAATGAAAGCCAATCACAATTATTCAAATGTCCTCTAAACAACCAATCAGAATACTTCTTTCAAATACCATTTACACACACAGCCAATCACAATTGTTCTTTCACCAGACACAATGAATGAACCACGCACTAAAATCCCATTTCAACCCTACCAATATAATGCTACATGTGTGGGAGATATAAACAATTAGACAGGTGGAATTGCATAAATCACCATAATTAAAAAAGAAGAACTCTGCAAATTGTATTTTATATCAAAAAATATTTTTTAACTTTATAATGGGGAACATTTACAATGATCTACTTCAGGGATAGGATAAAAGTGCACTCTTGAAAAGGTGTGTGAAGGTGTATATTTAAATGTAGAAGGAAAATTGATTTTAAATAACGTTCTATACAAGGGATATGTGGGATATCATTAATATTCAAAGTTGACCATAACATCAA
>PRKT01000272.1:24508-43459 GCA_003671525.1 Saccostrea glomerata | reverse complement strand
TGCCCGCCTGTGGGCAAAGTAAGCATCTGCATATTAAAAGTCTGCAAGCACTGGCGTATATACTTAATATTTCAATGCATAAATTTATATAAAATTGACAATTCAAAATGCACAGGAACACTCATAGATCAACCCCTATGTTATTTTAAACTATAAAAAAAAATAAAAAATCTGACTCTATCCCTCATATTTCCTCAATTTTTACAATGGTTCAGAATACACATGTATGTTTAACCTTTTCTCCCACAATTCATTACTTTTTTCCCACAATTCTTTGTAAAATCACACAGTCAGTGGAGTTCACATTTGCAAAAAAGCAACTGTAAATGCATTATTTCATATTTAATAATGTAAATGTTGGGGGAAAATGTTGACATGCTATAATAACAGTGACACGGACTGATGGTCACACCTGAATAATAACTTATCTTAAACATGTTAAATACATGGTGTCTTTAGAAAGAAAAAAAAAATACTGAAAAGTATTAGTGCTGAAAAAAATATCAAAAGAAACATAAACAGTATATATATTAATTATAATAAATACTTTCCAAATTCCACAAAAAAGGGGAAAAAACAGTAAACTATCAACAATGTGTTGTTGTTTTTTCTTTTCAAGAAGTTAATATCTCAATCCCTTTGAAATAAAATTACCAAAAAAAAAAAAAAAAATTTTTTTTCATTTCCTGAATTCCTCCATTCTGTAAAATCTAATATATAAGCTCTCTCTTTGATGTTTCTATTAATGCAAAAAAAACACCCACACATTTTAAAACAAAAAGAAAAAAAATTTTTAGACATAGATGTCTGAAGAAGACAACAATACAATAACTCCTACGCCATCACGGCATTAAATCTTCTGAATTTTCTCTGCCACGATGACTGGGTTGTGCTTGCGGATCTGCTCTTGTGCAAGTTCCTTGTAGTTAAAATCACATTCGTGCTTGTCCGAATATCTGTGCATACTACAAAACAGGCCTCCGCAGCGACAGGGAAAACCTGAAAATTAATTGTAATCATCAATTAATGAAAATCAATTAAAAAAAAAAACAAGAAAACTGACCAGTCAGCAAGGGCCCCACCATGGGGTAGAATTATAAGGGTGCAGCTTATGGAATGATTCAAAAATATATGACAAATACGAAACAGCAACTGTATTCTTAAAATTTCAAGATAATTCCTGAATATCCAAAAACCTGTTAATACATGTAATATCCTTGTATTTAGATAAGGCAGTAAAGAACAACTCAACACTGAATGTATATCTGAACAATAATGAAGCTTGTGTTATATCAAATGCCAGCCTTCAATGAATGCAAATACATATCATGAAGGCTTGACCTTAACTTCAACACAAACAGCAGTTGCAGACAAAGGTTTTTATTAATCTTAAAGTGACAGATAAAGATAAGCCTTTTAAATTTTCTGCAGCAGGCTAGATAATTAATCCCAAGGGATTAATTGTACTTCTCTCTCATCATCATCTTCGCTAGCCAAGGGTTTCTGATACACTACTCTCCTCATAAACCCTTGGCCTAGGGTGTTCATAGAAATTGGGATTTTTTTCCAGAGTTCTGATTGGATTTCAGTACACCCAGGTCGACCAATCAAGCATTGTTTTTTGTAAATGACGATATTTGCGTTCGGGATACTTCTTTACTCTTTAATCTCGGATATGAAAAACGCAAGTAAACAACGATCCGTTAGATAACATTTAATACTATGAATAGCCATGGTGTCATCCGATATCTTATAAATATGTGATTAAGAATCTATATTGAAGCTTCAGATTTGTTCTATATATAATGAATAAACATTACTCAATTATTGCTTCTTAATTATTCTTGAAAAAACTTTGATTTAATTTTTTTAAACACTTGTCTTTATTTCTGGCGATGACGCAATCTGTGCATACCTGATAGATTCGAGATCACGTGACGGAAAACAATCCCGTCTTTTTACTTCACCGTATGCCAAGGGTTAATGAGGAGAGTAGCGTATCAGAAACCCTTGGCTAGCGAAGATGTCTCATCATTTGTTTCTTAATTTATAATAAGAACTTTTTGAGTAATGATAGAATGAGGTTTTTATCCTACTACCTTAAAAATCAATAATATTCTTGAATTTACATGAAGCAAGAAAAAAAAAAAATAAATAAATAAAAAAAAATAAATCTTCTTTAATCTATTTCTTGTTTTAAGAATTCAGTGAAATCAGAACTCATTGTGTAGGGTATTTCAACAAAAATAAAGTAAAAACATTTATGCTTCAATCCACTTAAATGGACTTAACTTCAAAACAAACTTCATTTGTAGACAGAGGTGGTAATTAATCTCAATGTGACAGATAAAGATAATGCTTTGGATTTTCTTCAGGAGGAAAGATAATTAATCACAAGGGACTCATTCATTGCAGTAATCAGTTTACAATGGGAACATTTTCAGAAGTTATCTCTCTTTGCCAATTCATTCTTATATAAAGTTAAGGAATCTACCCCACCACCCCAGCTCCAAACCAGAGGACATAGAGAAACAAACTTAGCATCAAAATATGTCTTTTTGCCTACTGAACTACCATACCAAATTTGAACTTAATTGGACAACCATAAAAAAAGTTATTAAGAAAAAACAGAAAATTTGTGGACAGAAGAATGACAGACGGACAGCTAGACGGACAGACAGACAGAGTGATTACTATAGGGCACCCGCAAATCCTTGCGGGGCCCTGATAATAATAAAATTCCTTCTTTAGTTACCGGTAATCAATCAATACACCGTGTCATAAATATTTTGATACTGTGAAGCTAAGTGCTTATCAATTTTAAATAAATAAACCATTGTTAAATCATCACACGTAAAAATAAAAATGCATCATACTCTCTCTACAGATTAAAAGAAAAGTAGGTCTATAGACAAATATCTGTAATTTTCCAATTCATTCTGTGCTCATGACCAAATTTTTGGCACAGATAAGAGAAAATGTTCACTTATTCCCCTTAAATGATTTCAGATCATATCTGCAATCTGCCTCCCCATTGAGGTTATATAGGAGGCTTTCTTACTGTGTTGAGGGCCCATCCTGGGACTCAGCAAGATTTTGCAGGTCAAAATGAACCTGGACCTGTGTTGTTTACACCTACTGCCCCATATTTTTTGTTAAATTAATCTTTATTCCTTTTGTTCACCACATCATCTAGAACTTCTAGATCTAGACAGGAAATCAAGAAAACTTCATAACAAAATGACTCTAATCATCCAGTGGTTTTGTGAACGATACACAATGGCAGCAGAATATCCATATATATTTACATCCACTGAATATTTTCTCCTTTATTTCTTAAGAAAACCCATTGCGTTAATCACTGCATGAACTACATTAGGCAGATTTCTTGATCAGTGGCTGTTCCATTGATGAAACGTATAAAGACGTTCGCATCATTAATACAATTATTAATCTTTTTTATCATACTTTAAATGATTATTTAAACAGATATAAATATAAACAATAAAATGTCTTTCTTTGTTTGTTGTTACTGGAATTAACGGTCGCAGCTATTGCAGAAGAAATTTACATAACCCGCTTACGGGGGTTGTGTATTTTTTCTGCAACAGCTGCTTCCCTTAATTCCAGTAATAACAAACAAAGAAAGCTTTTTATTGTTTAAACAATCACCACAACAAAGAACTAGGGAGCATAAGTTACCTGTAAGGCCCACTTTCTTTTTACAGGTAGTACAGCGGTTCTTCTTTGATTTCTTATCATCTGGTGATGAGGCCACGTCCGTAACAACCCCTCCTACAATTTTTTAATTACGCATTAAGATCACACACATCTTAAGATGTGAAAAGATCAAATTTTCCTCCATTATTTTTAACACACAAGTATGTCCAAGGAGTACATAGTTTCTTCTTATTATATCATATAAGTGGAAATTTTATAGAGATGCAAACTTTGTGATTTGTCCTTAAAATTTGGTATTTTATTTTTAACAAGATGCAATTTTATTGTATTTTTTTTCACCGTAACTGTACTGAAATATCAGTAATTGTGTGTTTTTTTGGGTGGGTAGCGTTTTCCCTTTATTTCAAATTAAACATGGTAAACCACAGATCAATTGTATAAACAGGCCAGGCATCAAGGTGTTTTTTTTATGTTCTATGGTATTTCATTTATATGCAATTGTTAAAAATTTCTAAACATTATTTTTATAAAGTGAAGCTGTCAATTTATCTTGTGGGCCAATACTTAGAGAAAACAATGACACTGGGGGAGAAGGGGGGAGGGATATTTTTACCTGTAGCAATGTCCGCCTTCTCTGCCTCCTGTTTACTAGAGCTGACCCCGGGGATGGGGACAGTGGGGGTAGCGGTCTCGACACTGGGGGTGGTGCTGGCAGCTAGATCCTTAAGGGAGTTAGAGCTACCAGACTCGGGGGTACCTACAATCACAACCTCAGCATGTAAATATCTATCTTAGTGTTAACACCAAGAAAACAGTGTTATTTTTTCCTTGAGTCTTTTTACCATTGCACGATTTTGAACTTTTAATAAAACAAAATATAATTTTAATATTTCTTCCCTAATTATGTAACTGTTTAATCTAAAACCTAAATTACATCCTTTATCTAATCCAAATATTATTAATTATTCATCTTATTTGTTTCAAAGTGTTAAATGATAAGAAAATTTAAGAAAAACTCAAACCATTAAATTTCTTTTACCTGTTTACAATATAAACACAGTTTGATTATTTGAAATTATTAATACTTGTAATGAATGAATACATAAATAGCAAAGCATGGGAAAAGCTGATCATGATTAAGGCCACCAACAAAGCAATGACAAGGATATAATTACAGAAAGTTCACACAAGATTACATAAAAGAGGAAAGGGAAGCAAAATACTGGTACAATGTGTACCAGTGCACAAAACAGCACCCAATAAAATTAAATCATACAAAAGATTTGAAAATCCTTGACACTATTTAGCAAGCAGGGTGACAATTTGGGTACAGGAACCAGAATTTGCTTTAAATTTTGAATTTTTAAGAAGACATTGAACATGTTGAACCAAGCATTGCCAAGAGTGTTAAGAAATAAAACAGTTCAGGCAGAGAAATGTAGACAGAAGAGAGATAACAAAGTAAGTAAAAGCAAGCAAATGATCGATGGGAAAGCAGACAGATGTGGGAGAGCAGACAGTAGTGTAGTTGGAAATACAGTAAAACATGGGATAGCAGAAGGCTGAACAATGGGAAAATTCACAATTACATGCAGACAGCCAGGTCGAGAAAAGCAAGCAGGTGATTGATGGACGGACAAAGTTAAACCATAGCGAAAGAGATGTGAGCTAATGGGAAAAGCAAGCAGAGGGTCAATGGGAACCAGCTGAATAGACATGATAAACAAAAAGGAGTCAACAGGTATACCCAAAAAAGCAGGCAGATGCTGGACAGACAGACGAGGTAATACAGTACTAAGAAAAGTATAAGCTAAAGGGATAACAAACAAGGAAAAGCAAAGCATGGACAAACAGACAGGCTGGAAAACAAACGAGGAAAAGCAAGCAGATGCTGGACAGACGTAGGAGGTAATACCGTACCTAGAGAGGTGTGAGCTAACGTCGAGGTCACGTTTCCCACCGAATCCGTCTCACCTGAGCTGCTGACCGTGGTCGCCGCGGGACTGAGACGACCGCTGAGGGTGGGGGCATTTTCTTTATTCTTCATCGTATCCTTATAGCACTTGGAGCACATACCCTCGAAGGAGGAGCTACCATAGAAACCACACCCAGCACGGCACAGGGGGGACGGGTTCTGATTTCCATTCTGTTCCATATCCATTTTTAGTTTCTGAAAAAATTATAATTTTTTTTCATCTTTTAAGAGTACATTCTGGTTCAAAATTATCAGTACGTATAAGCATTGTTTGGTGACCTAGATAACTCTTACATTGCCTTACAGTTGGAGTTTTACTCCTGTTGTCAAAAATTCATCATTGACATTGTAAAGACTGATCACAATTCATTATTAAATTTCACCATCCTCTCAACCCCTTTCAATAAAATAATTCTAGTAAAAAAAATCACCAGCATTAGATTATTTAGTTGACTTATTAAACATTACTTAATATCTTGTCAGATAGTGGCTTTGAAGAAACTGATTATATTAAGACCATAATTATTACTTAGAACACATTAACATTGAATTCACACAAAAACTTGAGATACAATTTTTCATGGACACGACAAAAAGATACATTTTTAAGATTTATATAAACAAATAAAAAAAATTATCATGCTCATCCCAATAAATGAAAAAAATCTTGAATTTCTGAAGAAAAATTTTCCTTGACTGTATTTAAATCAGACATCGATAATGACAATGTTAATAGAATTAACACCTGCCTCTTGAACCAGGTGAGGTGACCTAATTCTTTACAACTTTGTGACTTGAATCTGTGACCTACATTTTCTCCATGACAAATTACCTAGACATTATCATGATTCTTATGTTAAAAATCATTTAAGTTTGCACATTTACAATATGACAATGGATATCTAATACTTACATTTCTTTTTATCTTGTTCTATATATTAAGTACCGTTGTGATTATAGAAATCACACAAATCTTCAAAGAAACTGAAATGACAAAAAAAACATGAAAATGAAAATACAGATGAGAATGAAAATGAAAGTGATTTTTAAAATAATATGATCAATGACGATGATATTCTTTATGAAAAAAAAAGATCAGGATCGAAGTTCACTAATTGCATACTACTGAAAAGTCATGGAAGATACAAATCGAAGTGTGAATATTGTTTGATGTTGACCATGTTGACAGATTCATTGTGGTTATGCTATTGTCAGGACAGAAAGCCTAAATTAAATTTTGTTTTATGTGTCTGTTGTATTTATCAATAATATCAAGAATCAATCAAGCGCATGACATGTGTAAATAAATGGACTTAATTTTAATTTTCAAGTTGAAACTATTGAACTTTATTGAAAATTTTCGGACAAGTGAAGTTGAAATTCGGACAAGTGAATGTCTTGGTCACTTGTCCGAATGGACAAGTAGGAGAAAAAGTTAATGTCGAGCCCTGATCAATGTTTTTTTTTCTTTGTTTCTGAAAAAAATGTGTCTTTTAAGATCTGAACATGCTGAATTGATCAAAAGTATTGATTTTGAACTTCATTTTGCTAACTGAAGTAAGACTTAACTGCTTAATCAGTTATCTCACAGAAAAGTTTATAAGCTTTTGTCGGTCAGGGGCATGGTGTTTTTCAATGTTTAAAACATGAAGACCAACATTATTTCTGGGTTTAAAAACAATAATCATGTGGGCTATAATAAAATGGTATTACATTAGATATAACATGTACAGCCTTCATGTTGAGTTCTGCTAAAAATGGAACTATGTCAAGGCTGGATTGAACTGGTTTTAGTGTTTGTTTTTTTGTCAGTTGTAGTTAGCATATATAATATCATACCAATCTTAGACTTTATTTTTTGTAAATAAATATTGCCTTAGCACAATACGTGTCACCATTATAATTTGCTACTAAAGCAACACCAAATGATTATGAATTAAGTGTGGAGATAACTGAATCCACAATAGGAAGAAGGGGGTGGAATTGGATTTTTGTCATCTCCACGTAATTGGGAAAAACATTTTTTTTTTTATTATTAAAAAGACTCATGTCCCACATATAAAAACTGTCGAGCTATTTTTTCTAAGAATAAGATCAATTCACTGACATATATAGTTCAATTTCCCCTTTGATCATAATGAATGACAGATGTGAATGAAAATGGATGTTTAAATAGTTCAATTTAACACTAATTTATCACATCATTATATAAATATTACCATCATTTGTCATTATTTTCATAGTAAAGGATATGTTTGCCTTGATTACATGTCTGTGTTGATTTTGCCCCAATTTTACCTGTAATTTTCAATTAGAGGTATCAAGACTTTTGCATGTGGATTTTGGTTTTTGTTTTGACAAATCACTCATGTTCACTGTGTTAAACAGTTCATGCGTTTGTGTGTGTGTGTTTGTGTGTATGCTAGATTATAGGGAGGTTATCCAAATTGATCAAGACAGTAATACATCTATTTAACTTATACATGTATAATTATCTTTAATATATTGTAAATTAAGTAAATTATCTTTGTTCAAAATTAGAAGAAAAAAAAAATTCTGAATTCGGCCAAGAGGGAATCGGGGTTAATGCTGCAAAGCCAGTCGGAGCAAACAGGGAATTGAGGCGAAACCACTCTTAGATTCAATTTCTTTAAAGAACATCTTCTAGTCTGTCCCAATCTCTTTTATCAAGATTTAAATGGAGCAAAACCAACTCAGATTCGTTTCCATATGTAACAGAAGTTATTCAAACAAACAAAATGGGAGAGGGGGAAAATGCTTCTGCCGGGCAGATTCAAACCTGGCGCCCCCTGAACCTCCAGTCAGGTGCTCAACCGACTGAGCTAACTGGCTACCAGCGATCATCTGACCTTTATACATGTATTCGGAGTCTGAGTTCCTATTCCTCCTCACTGTAATATTATTTCTAAATATTGACCTCACAAGTTTTATTATGAAGTATGAACAAAGATGAAATGCTGTGGCTTTACTGGCTTATAATAACAATACTAGCACTGAAGGAAGAAAATCACATATTTAAGGTAAGGGGTGACTCGTCATATCCAGACTGTATAAATGAATTGTACATTAATCTGAACGAATCATCAACATGGAAGAGATGATTACTTAATGATAGATCATCATTTAAGACGATACTTCAAAGTCATAAACTTTTATATATGTTGTGTTAATCTAATTGATACATTAGTTATGTTTTTCATGCTTATAACAGAATTAAAACTGGGTGAATGTTTTATGTGTGTCAACATGGTCAATGTGTCAAATCAACACAAGACTATTGACTGAAAGAGGCCCTAAAACGAATAACAAAACAACTAAATCATAAAAATTTTGATGGTAAATATTACTTATAAACTGAGGAAATGTGAATTCTAATTAATTATGCAGCAGAAGATGCAATCTTCGTAAACACTTTGTTCGTCATTAAATCATTGGCCATGATGAAGCAAAATTGAAACTTACAAAACAAAAGGAAATGGTCGATTTACAGACTTTTAAAGCAGATTGCTGTGTTATTTGACTCTCACTATCATTCTATGTCGAATTTCTGTCCTTTTATGTGATTTTCTGGGACCAAAGTTCATTAGTTCGTAAAATATGACCCACCCTTGATCGTAGTTTGTTTGGTATTTCTGTCAGCAAAATGGCGACCTTGTTCAGAAAAACAACAAAATATCGCACAAAACTACTATATACAACCTTCATTTTAAGTGAAAATGATCTTAAATAGCATATTTGAAATATCGATTCATCAATTTCCATATTAAACAAACCTGAAGACCTCTCGTTTCTTTGTTTTCTTCCTTATTTCTAGTCTGTACGTGTAACAATTATCCCCTATGACACTATTCCATTATTATAAGTCACATGATCACGAACGCATCATATCATTGGCCAAACTGTTTACCATATGGAGGCATTCAATTGTGACGTCATAGAAGGGTCTTCTCAGTGACGGATTTTCTAAAAATAGATAGAGGATGAGTAAGGAATCGCCTTTCTAACGGTATCCTGAAAATACGAGAATGACTACAACTTAATGTCAAACTAACAATATTATAATTTAAAACGTGTGGTATTGTTTTTTACTGTGGATCCAGGGATAAAATAGGAAAAAAAATATGTCTTTGGATTTTAGTGTGTTATTAAAAAAAAAATAAATAATAAATTATTAATAATTAATAATAAAAATAATAAATAATAAAACATTACTAAATAATTCATAAAGTTTTCTTCTGGCCAAAATATTTCAATTAAAAAAGAAAAGTTTATTTTCCCAAAAAGTCTCGTCTCTTATTCACTTTGAACACCATCCTGAAAAATATATTATAAGTACGTGTACACATGACGGATAGGTATATATCCACTTTTATTGCTGTCATTGTCACATGACTACGTATAACTTAATAATTATCTGTTACAATTAAACAGGATTTTATTTCAATGGACGAAAAGCTGCAATGTTCAAATATATAATGTAATAAATCAAAATAAACATGCTATATATCCACGCCTTTGTTTCACGTAACACCTTATAACTTTTTATTCACACCCGGAAGCTTTCATATATATCCTACTTTATGACATCTTTAGACGCGTGTTTATAAAAAAAAAAATTGCCTTCGAGCATTGATCATCAACACAAAGAAAACAAATAAGTACTTTGACAGTTGAAAAATATTATTAAAGCATTATTAACCTTTTCAATTACTTCAATATTGTGTACAAATTGACAAACATGATATGTTATAATTGTTGCGGGAAATGCATCTATAGTAATGATGCACGTTTTTAAAAGCGCTATTTTTTTTGTTTGGATGAGATTTGTTAATTTTGCTTAACTTAAAAAAAAAATCGGAGTACTGACTATATATTACTAGACTTTCCATACGGATCCAGATCTTTTTTGACTATATAATTAAAATAAAATAAAAATCAAACTGATTAAAATCTATCCCTTTGATCCGCTCACATATATTGCTACAGAAGGTGCGATTTTGAAATCCAATATGTGGATAATTTCCCGGAATATTAAAATATCCCATATATATTTGTTTGTTTATGAACTATATAGACATCAATTTAATGGAAAATATGATTTTTTCCCAAAATATAAATATTAATTGCAAAAGTTTCTTGAGATTATGCCCTGGAAAGAAAGTTTTACACACAGACAGAAAATATGAATTGACGACCTTGATCTTATATATACACCTTTTGACCTCAAAATCAATATAGGGATCTTTCTTAGACCACAGGGAGTTGTGGAATACAATTTCATTGCTAAAGCTCACAGGCTTCTCGAGATATCGCGCGGAAAGGAAAGTGTTAAAACAGACATAATTTTTGATTTTTTTGACCTTGTCATTTGACCTTTTGATCTCAAAAGGCTTCCAGAGATGTCACGTGGAAAGAGAGTGTTACAGACAGACAGAACCACAGCTAGACAGACCTACGGACGGACGGACGGACGGACGGACCGACATACTTGTAAATATCTCTCATTTTCAGCGGGGGACAAGAAAAAGTTTACAGGAAAACGTATCTGATACTGATGGGGTATGGGGGCATGAAGTTGGATGCAGGGTCGGTCGAGTATATAGATGTTACAGTTAATATTGAAATTTTTGTTGAGAATATATATTTTACATAAAATAAATATACAGAAAATTCATTTGAAAACAAATTTAGAAATTTTAAGGTTCTGCAACATAGTACAATCATGTTGTAAACTTTGAATTTATTAGGGGGAAGTAATTAATGCAAAATTTACAACATGTTGTAATTTTGTATTTAACTCCCCCTCGCAAATTCAAAATTTACAAATTGATAGTACATTTAACTGTATTACTTTGTAAGGGTGCAACGAAGGGGCATATAATCCGAAACAGCTAATCTTTGTTTATTCCTGCGTCTACCCGTACCAAAATTTCATCGCAGTTTTCTACTCAATGCAGATACACGACATTTTAGCACATTTTTTGTTTTGATATGGTGGGATTAATATTTTTTTATGGGAATCCGATATCATTTTTCTGTTTATCCCTGTGTCTGTTCAATAAACTCACACAAGGGCGGATATACAGGTATACTGTCTTCCCACAAATTTTTATTAAAATAGCACCAATTTTTCTATTTTAATAAAAAAATTGCTGGAAGACAATACTCACATAAGCATTTGGATATATAACTATTGAGCATTGGCTCACAACATTTTGTTTGATGATTTTAGAAGTTTGTTAGAACGCAAAAAAATTACGCATTTTGAAAAAAAAAATCAAAGTGTGTTAAATCTGGAACACAGTCAACGCGCTTTTGAAAAAAAAAAGTTTCTTTTTAATACGCGTTAATATCGAAAAAAAAATGTGCATGATTTGATCAATATTCCAACAAATCAGATACCTTTATCATTATTGCAAAAAATAAACTTTGGGGGACAAAGCCCCCTCCCACCCCACCCCCGGTTCCGACCAAGCCCAAATTCGTAGGGTCAATAAAAACAATTTTCATGATTTTCTGATATTTTGTAGTCATTAGATAAACATGAAAAATGTTTTATTCCGCACACTATATGATGGCCCTTTTTTAAAACATGATGGATTCCACATGTCCTTTTATGAGTGTTTGAAAGGAGAATTTTTTCAAAGGAGAGAAAAAGCCGAAACTATATGTACAATGTATACACAGCATTGACTGAGTTCAAAAGCAACATGAATTTTGTCGGACCCAAGAAGCAAAGCCTTAGGACGAAGGCTGACAGTTTGGTTCGAGGGTCGACAAAACGTATTTTGCCCGAGAACACAATCAATAAATGTTTACAATAGTTTTAGGTATATATTGCTTTTGCAAACCGAAGTAAAATTTGTCTCCTCAACCACAAAGATGTAATAAAGGATTAGAAATCAAATATCAAATGCTCTCTAAACCTTTGCAAAAACATGTATCCACGTTTTTAAATAAATGACCAAGGATCTATGGAAATATCTAAACACCAGAATTTTTGAAAGGCACTTTTGTTAAATGTTGTTTGAAATACTATTAAAGAAAAAGTCCATTTAAAATTAAATTCCTTTTTCTCGTTATAGTGAAGAACAAACCAACCACATTTTACACCCCCTCCCCCAGAAACCCGTGTAACCAGATGAAAACAGCAAAGTTCCCATAGGTAAAACTTGCTTGGCGCATAAAGAAAACAGAGAGAAAAAAGAAATTTTTAACTTTCTTTTTTTTCACACTTTACATGTTTCATTTCATACTTCATTTCACATATTTTTGGAGACCAGATCTTTCAACAATCTATTAGAATTCCCATGAGTACAAATTGCGACCCGTTATTAGTAGACCAATGTTTGTATTCATATGAAGCAGAATTTGTGGAAAAATCATATGAGTGAAAAGTAGAAAAAAAACTTGCGGTGCCTTCAACTCGACATCTAGATATATCGACGACGTATTGTTAATTAACAATGTTTTTTAACATTGCGATATATCCTGGTGAGCTTGAGATAAAAGATACCACATAGTCTGACACATCTATTTCATATTTGGATATTTTACTTGAAAATCTAACTACCAAGCTCTATGATGAATTAACGTGATGCCTTTAACTTTTCCATCGTCAATTACCCTTAGTTATGCAGCATTATGTAAACGGAATTTATATATCTCAGTTGATTCGATACGTAAGAGCATGTTATACGTATGGACAATTTCTAAAACGAGGAAAATTGTTGTCAAACAAGTTGATGATACAAGAATATCAGCAGTCTCGTTTAAAGTAATCATTTCGCAAGTTCTATGGTCGATACAATGACCTTAATATTAGTAAATACAATTTATCATTGAGTCAAATACTGACTGACGTTTTTCATACTATAATTGTTTGTCCATTATTTATACACTGAATTGAAGGCGTTTTTTAACGTTATTTCCCGATCACTACAGGGAGCACACGGCGGATGTGACCGGTCGGCAGGAGATGCTCAATCCTACCTGGCACCTGATCCCACTTCTGATGTTTCAGAGGTCCGTGTTTGCTCTGCTCCTATTTTGTATTGTTTTATGGACTTTTGATCCTGAGTACTCTTTGTTATCTCCATACGGTTCATTATCTCTAAGTAAGTGGTAACTCTGGGTACATTTGGAATACATTTTATTGAAATATATGAAGATAACCAACAGTATTCAAGCTCAAAAGTCCATTAACAATACAAAATAAGAGCACAGCAAACACGGACCTCCGAAACATCGAAGGTGGGATCAGGCGCCATGGAGGAGTGAACATCCCCTGCCGACCGGTCACATCTGCCTTGTCATGATCGGAAAATAATGGAAAATTCCACCTCAATTCGATCAGTGTGTATAATTAATGGACTAACAATTAGTACGAAAAACGTCAGTCAGTATATGACTCAATGATAAATCGTATTTGCTGACAAAGTCATTGTATCGACCATAGAACTTACGAAATGATGACTTTAAACGAGACTGTTGATATTCTAGGTTCATCAACGTGTTTATCAATAATTTACCTCGTTTTAGAAATTGTACATACATAAAACATGCTCTTGCGTATCAAATCAACTGAGAGATACTCAGTATCAACTCCGTATTAACAATGTATTACCATGGCAATCATTAGTTATTTACAGAATGTTTATCTTTAATATCCGTTTACTTAAAATCATATATTTTATATCATTTTATATATCATATTTGAAATTTGAAAATTAGGACCACGCCAACGCCTGTAAAAATCACCTGTTATATAAAAATCTGCTTTTTTAACAGATGGAATCAGATTAAGATATACAGAGAGTAAATCTTAAGTCTCTTTGTGGAATTAAGATCTTTCCATCCTCACAATTCTAATGGTTCAAATTATAGTAACTGCATTTATTTTCATTTAACATAGTTTATATTTACCATTTATTGCAAAAAAATTATAGGTCACCATATTATTTAAGATGGGAGACATACATAACCAGATGTAAATGACAACATAAAAAATCGTATATTTTTTGTAAATAATATCATAAAAATTAAGTAAAAACTGGTTCAAATGCATAAATCTGATGCTGAAAGTTTTTATTATCTGCTACTAATCAGATAATGTTGAATTGTGAACATCAGGGAAACTATTTTACATTAGAAGTGCAAATTAGAAAATGTCTGAATGAAGATATAGCGGATT
Organism: Saccostrea glomerata; assembly: GCA_003671525.1. NCBI lineage: Eukaryota > Metazoa > Mollusca > Bivalvia > Ostreida > Ostreidae > Saccostrea > Saccostrea glomerata. The sequence goes on along the minus strand of PRKT01000272.1, from coordinate 28,589 downwards.
CATGGATACAATATTTTTTATTACACCTTTTTAGAAGCTCTCTTTGAAATGATATTGTTCTTCGCTGTATCCATGAATTCTCTATATCCGCTTTCGTACTAAACGAGTTTTACTGTAGAACAAAATCTTTTGGGAGAGAGCTTCTCAATAGGTGTAATAAAAATATTGTTAAGTTAAAGGAATTGAAAATACCTAATTATTTTCTTCATTTAATCAATTATTCAATCTTCAAAAAATGTTGACAAGGGCAATAACTCCCTCTAAGGTATCTTCATTCAGACATTTTCTAATTTTCACTTCTATTGTTTTCTAATTCATTGAATCGATATTTTCCTTGACACAGCCCTATAAGTTTTGTCAATTTTGTGATTAGATTTACAGCCCACGTGTTTAATTTTCGTCCACGTTGTTATCAACGGAAAAGGAATGGTTGAAATGCTAGCACTATTGAACTAAATATTTTGATATGTTGACACTTTATAATTGTATAATAAATCTATTACTATCTTTGATTTCTAGGCTAGTTTATATCGGCATAAAAATTGAATGATTACCATCAAATTCATTATAGGCATACCTATCGAGAATTCGGATTTCATGATATTATTTATTTTAGGTATTGAATTTCTTTAACATTTCCACTAAAATACTCGGCAACAAATAGATGGTCCTTTTTGTCCACATATATTCCATACGGATTTTTCAGATCACAGTTATCTATGTAACATAGGAACTTTCCATATTGGTCTAGGATGTGGATGCAGTGGTTATCACTGTCTGCTGTCAGAATCTGGCTCTGGCTGTCTGTTGTTATCCCACAAGGTAGAAAAGGTTTGTCTTTGGTAGTAGGAGGATGACCGGTGTATCTAAATCGGAGATTTCCAGCTTGGTTGACTACTACTACAGCACCAGCCTTATAGTCAGCTACACAGACATCCAGGTTTCTGTTCTCAGTGATGTACTTAATTGCTTTATTTTCTGAATATATATGTTTACCCTCGTTATCAAACTGAAATGTTTGTTTTATTATGGAGCCTGACAAACGGACAACTTTGGATTGCGTATTAAAAACGTTGTACATGACAAGCAAGAGATCTCCAGAAGAAGTGATACAGAGATTGAGGGGCACCCAACCCTGTAATCTGATCACTTCCTCTGTTTGTCCATTCTTCATTTTATCCACCGTCCTTGTCGTCCCATGGAGATCAGTATACACAAGATCCCCATCATTGCTCACTGCTATATCACGGAACCAAAGCTTTGATTCTGTTTGGATTGTTTTTATAAGTGACCCTTGAATGTTAAAGCATTTAATTTCACTGTTGTCGATCGCACTTGTCCAGATTTGTTCTTCATTATGACATTTAACGCTTAGGAGTCTTTTATACCCAGTTTTAATGGTAGTTATAAGTGTTGGTTCTTTTAGCAGTTCTTTAGTAAGTGCCTCCGATTTCTTTAGTCTGTAGCCATTTCCATCTTTTGTTGTTGATAATGGAGTTAAAGATCCAAACAACTTGTAAATCTGCTCTGTCTCTATTGGCTTTGGGCTGAACTTTGGTAGTGATACCTGAACTTTTGAAGGAAGTTTGATTAATTCTTTGATTGTAGAACTGTATTCCGTTGTTTTGGACACTTTATTTGATTCTTCAATTTCTCTCAGTTCAGACTGTGTCTGTTCAATAAGATTTTGTATACTTTTAATTTCATATAAATGTGCTTTCAGGATGCTCCTGTGTTTCACTTTTATGTCTTCAATTTCTGCTCTTATTTTGTTTACTATGCTGTTAATTTTTCTGAGCCATTCTTCACCTTGATTCGACACTGCTCTAACAATCTTCTCGTATTCTCCATCTAAGTTAGCTATCTGGGTTTCTATTGCAGTTGCTATTTCTTCATAGGTTGGGGAGATAATGTTCTCTAATTCATCAGCATCTTTTGCAATGACGTCTCTTTGTGAGCTATAGAGATCAATAAGGGCTGTTACGGTATACTCCTTATGTGTACCAGACATTGTAGTACAAAACGAGCAAATGGAGGCATTACATTCTTTGCAATGAAATTCGCAGATTTTTGTTTGATGGTTTGCACACTTTGGATATATCAATGTTGATTTTCTTTGTTCAATTGGAACAACTTTATGTTTGTCATAGTCATCAGAAATATGTTTTCCTATACAAGAAATGCACAAATGGACATAACAGACGTCACAGTACATCGTCGCTATCTCCTCATCGCAACAGTCACATCGGTTTACATCTTGAGCATTGGTGTTGGGATCCATGTCAGACTGGAATTTATAGAACATGATTGCATTACATATAGTGAGATGAGTGCGTTTATGTACATTTTCTTCGCTTATATTAATATCATGTATGCTTAGTACCCATTTTCAAGTTTAAAACAATGAATGGTTCATCTAGTCAATAATTAGTTTTAATTATTTTGCAGCTTCTTGTTTGAATTATGAATTCTGTTTTCGTCGGAAATCTAATTATAATATGCATGTAGGAATTCGATCTTCAGTGATAATTTTTTTAGTACACACAAGGTATTTATTTAATTGGTTTACTGTGAAAACGAAAGTTATTTTAAGTGTACCCATTTTCAATACCTTAATGCACATTTTGAGAATAAACAATTTAATTGAATTCAGATCAACATATTGACTTTTTTTTTCAGATATATGCTGCCTATCATTTCGGCCTATGTGTGTCTAGTGATGCATGTCCTCCCATTTTTAATGCAATGAGGGCATCAAAATAAAGTTGGCAATTCTTGAATATGCAGTTTTAAAAAGTTATATCACACTTACTCAAAGGCTCCTTGTGACAGATCAATATACCACTAGTATTTCAGTTTAATTTCTGTTTCTGTTTCTGCGCAAGAAGGATCTAGAAATGACGGACTTTGTCACGAGCTCTGGTCGACAGGTAAATATGCAGGTGCACTTCCTCGTCTCGTGTCATTTAGAGTTATCTTTCTTTATACAGATAATAGTTATAATGTAAAGCACTATTAAAAACCTGGAAATGTGAAAACATTTATTTTCGAACGTATCTCTTCTTACATTTCTTTCCATATGAAAATACTAAGGAGTTTTTCTTCTAACTCTGAGTTATTGTAAAAATATTTTTCCCAATCACATAAAAAATATTGCTATATTCTAGCCGTATTAGTGATGTTACTAAAATTTATGAAAATTGAAATAAATCTTAATCATGGGCCCAATTTTCATGTTATCATGAATGTTCTTTATATAAAAAATAAGAAAAGTGTTATTTGCTTATTTTTATCTTCAATTTCTATTGCCGCCCACGCGGTGCAGTGGTTAGAGCGTTAACTCTAGAGTCACAAAGTAAGAAGTTGATCCTTACGTCGTGAGTTCCAATCCCACTGTGGGATGTGGAGACCAGTCCTTCAGATGAGACCGTATAAACCGACGTCCCTTGTCGTAGAAGGTGCTGGTACGAGAAAGATCCCTCCATGCTCGATGCCCCAAAGTGCCGAGTATAGGTCTAAATTTGAAGCCCTTCACTGGCATACAATGACGTCTCTATATGAGTGAAAAATTCTGAATTGGGACATTCAACAATATACAATCAACAATCAATCTATCTTATTTATTGGATTAAAAAAAGTCATGGTTGCGGTGTTTTCCTTTGAAGATCGCTGTGCATTATATTTTGATACCGTTGAGAAGACGGGACCAATGGTATGCGGCATCATGTATATTACGGAAGTTCTTGCATGTACAAGAACTTCCGAATAATACCTGATACCGCACACATGTAAGCTAGCAAAAAGAATATATTAAAAAATGTTTTTAACATTCTTTTATTCATTTTTCATGCAAAATGACTCTAAAATTAAATCTGCTTATATTTACAGTTAATTGATAGTGATCGTGATCAGACAGAAAAAATAATATCAGATTGCAGTAAATCCAAAATTTAATCGAACAGTTGCAGCATACTACTTTGGATTGAAAGAAAAGATCAGTTCCTTACACATAAATCGATTTTATATCTATTAAAAAAAAAAAAATAGATACTTGGACGAGGCGTGGTGGGGGGGGGGGGGG
>PRKT01000272.1:0-22152 GCA_003671525.1 Saccostrea glomerata | reverse complement strand
CCAACCCCCCCCCCCCTGCCCCTTCCCTCAAATAATTTTGCCGGTATATAGAATACTGTCAAAACTTCATGTTTCAAAATACAATATTAGAGATTAATAATAAAAATAAATTCATTTGTAACTGTAAGTTCATTTATTTTCATCAATTTTAAATAAGTATTTAAATACGATAATTCATATTTTATATTCCATTTGGGTCCATTTGGGTCCATTTGAGTTTCCATTTGGGTCCATTTGGGTTCCATTTGGGTCCATTTGGGTTCCATTTGGGTCCATTTGGGTCCATTTGGGTAAATCGACGCGCCGGTTCGTGCCTATGATTGATCGAAATTCCCTCGTTGATATTGAAAGAGTCATATTTAATATTCTACTTAGCTTGATATAATTTCAGTTTTTTATAAAACTGTAACGGGTACTTGCCGTGGGAGATTCGTTGAATTACGATTTCTTATCCAGAAAATCCAAGTTAAAATTACATATATCTAACTGTTTCTACACTTCGGAATCCATGGATTTTTGGGCAGTAAATCCGTATAAACACAAAATCCTGTACACTGAAAATTTTTTGGAATTTTAAAAAGTACACACACACACACACACAAAGTCCTTCGTCTTTCTTCTCGACTTTGTTTACAATCACCGAGAAATTTCGAATGCGTCCGGCAATGTGGAGGCTCTTGCTAAATTAATATCCATCATGTCACTTAGCATTATGCTAGTGAAATGAAAAAAATATTGTCAATTTGGGTGGAAATAAAACTAAAGGTCATGTGACCGATGATTGACAGGAGACAAGTTCCTTATTGAACATATTATTTTGGGTATCACATGACATTCTGATGGGCGTGATCTCGTCACCGTCCATCAGAATATCTAGTGATACCCAAAATAATTGTTCAATACCTAACGTTATAACATACAGAAAAAAATAACACATAAGTTGAAACATTATCATCTCGCTGTTAATATTTTACAAAGTTAACGTACTTTTTCAGTACTCTCACTGACCTAATAAAAGTAATTTCCGATTTAACATGTTTAATGAACTTGACTTTCAATGATGTGCTAGAGAACATACAGACGTAAATATTAGAGAGGAACTTTAAAATGAAGGTTTGTGTGAGTTTTTATTCATCATAGTGAAGGGTTAATTTCTCAAGTTATGAAATTAAAAAAAAACAAAGATAATTTATAAATGCATCCAAACATTACATGTACTTATAAGTTGTGCTTATTTTCCGTTTTTTATAAAGATCTAGGTTTATTTTTGTAGGATAAAGTATCCTTGCACGAAAATGCAGTTAATTGTTTGAGGATTTCGAACTCTTAAAAATCTTTCTCATAGAAAGAAAGAAAAAAATAAGAAAACAGAAAATTTAAGGACCTTAAAACAATTCTCAAAACGTCATTTGATCTATTTGGATACCCGATAAAAGGTATTCCTTTAAGAGGAATACATAAATGCGATGTCTATAATCTTAGATCAGTCAACACTTGACCTGTCAACAAGGTATGCTTACCCCTTTTAGATAGCTGATTCTGTCTCTGGAAGGAATTCGTGTTTTATGCCAATTTCACGGATTTGCTTGCAAATTTATTTTTTCGGATCGATTACTTTTTGTTATGTTCATCCTTTTCATGTCCCCTTAGTCAAAGATTCTGGGGTACATGTACAACGAGTACTTTGATATATTTATTTTCCGAAGGTCCACGTTGATGGACAAAATATAATGGACAATTATTTTTTGATTTCAGGCATATCCGTACCTGGTTTATGCTATTTTTAATTTTAGGGGGTCAGATTGCATAATATGAAACCAAAGATTTTTGTATTCTTTCGAGTTTTTTCTAGTCTTGTCTGACCCCCTTTTAATATGTTTATATTTTTGTTTTCCGTCATTTACTTCAATAAATGACATTTTTTCACTTTCACTACTGTTGATATTTTATTTTCAATCCATCAAAAAAACTAGCTCAGTTGACTTAGCTTCGGTCTTTCATTAATAACAGAGGAACATAAATATTTTTCAATTTATCTCTGAGATTATCAGGTCTGATTGGGGTCGTCAACAGAGAGCAAAAAATAAATAAATGAATAAACAGGTGCAAAAACATAAGGATTAGCCTCCAAATTAGATGTAAGATCCGATCGCATACTCGCAGTATGATATATCATTTTATTTTTTCCTGTAAATTTATCCAAAATTTCCTCAGGGATTGGCCGGTGTAGGCGAATGTGGCACACTGTTTGGGAACATTTAGAACCCATCGTACATCCTATTGTTTGTTTATACAAAGCAGAGTTGAATTCAAATACAATATATATTGTTTTCTAGTACAAGTCGTGAAAGAAAACAAAAAATCAGCTGTTGGTGAAGCTTGTATTATATATTCTGCTTAGGCAATTCGAACAGACGCAATTACATGTAAGTCCTTGAAATGCATTTTGGTGTGGAGCGAAATTACATCATAACTGACCAGTAGACATTTTGAGTGTGGTCTAAGTTGTTCAACTTTTAGAATGAAGTCTGAACTGTCCCTAATATACGTGCTTAGTGTTAGCACGTTGAGAGTCAGAAAGTTATCTACATAGTGGCTTATGTGTTCTGTAGGTGAACCTATCTCACGATCGAGATCGACCTGGTGAAATAATTGGTGAATTGCAGCTACCATTGTTTTAAATCTCAATAAAAGTCTCAATGTTGAGCTTGTGTATTTTAGGCAGCAGATATAATCTCCATACCCTCGTATTTGTAGATTTCCGTAGAAAGTTAAAAAGGTAATATTATCAAGTACACCCTTATAATTAGTATTAATATCAGACAGTTTTTGTGTGATACAATCTTTGAGATGATATAGCTGGGAATTAGAAACTTAACAGTAGTATTTGCTAGTCAACTGACGTTCATCTTCAAGGATATATTCAGTTTTTTTTAATTACAATGCACATCGCAGGTAGGTTAAGGTTACAACCAAATATTCTACTTGCCTATATGATATGACGTCATAATAAGCTATATGACGTGAGATTTAGAGATAACAATTTCTTAAAATCGATATATAAGATTGTTTTGAGGTCGTAAAAATGAACCAAAATATGCAGAGGAATAATATCAACGGAATTTTGTCGTTCCTGGGCCTCTGTAGTTATCACAGGGGTTACATACCAAACCCGTGACGTCATAACTGTTGATATGCAGTAGCAGAGTGAAAGTGAAAAGTAACGAGAATTGATGTAAACAAACACAAGAAATCGGAGTTTAAAATCATTTAGAATGTATATCCTGTGTGATTCTTGGGGGAATAAAGCGTATGAATAAGGTATTGTAATATAATTCTGCAATTTCTTCGTAAAATTAAAGCAGGGAGGGTGTTTACTTGCCGTTCAGCCTTTCCTCCGTCGTTTGTAACATAAAAGATGCAAAAGTTCAACACTACGCCGCATACCTTGAAATTTAATTTTTCTTTCTATCTAAAGTTCTTATTCTTTTGTGTTTGGAAAGTGCTGCTAGAATCGTATGGTTTACGGGAATTTATGCATTTTTTTCGATGTTATGAACAAAATGTAAAAATTTTGAGAAGGTTTCGTTCGAAATTGTTTAATAATTATATCTTGAAGAGGACAGTAGGATTCTAGCAGCACTTTTCATGGTACAGAGATATTTTTACATAACTATTAATATAAATTGGAATTAATTATCCCCGGGGTAGTGTTAAACTTTTCACTTTTTCATTAAGGCATATTTTCTAATTATAGACGTCACGTGGTGACGTCGTGGTGCAGCGCCTCCTGTAGTATAAGTCCCATTGAAGTCTATAGAATGCATAATTATAGTAAAAGTTTTATCCTTGGCTTTTCCGATTTATTAGTGTTACATAATTATAAAAAAGTGTTAATTCGACGAATTCTGATCCATGTGCTACCTTAACAAACCCGCGATGATGTTTTGTCAGCTTTATTGATAATGATGTCTTTACTACCTTGTAGCCTTTTTAACGCTTGGCGTTCAGAGATGTTTAAATTGTCGGACGATTTGCGAACTTCCATAGAGGACAGTTCAAAATTTGTTTTTTCTAAATACATATTTGAACTGAATTGATTTCGTGTGTAGAAATTTCATATGTGATTTTTAGTAAGGATAACGAACTGTATTCAATCTCAAAGTCCGTTAAACAATACAAAATAGGAACAGAGCAAACACGAACCTCCGAAACATCAGAGGTGGGATCAGGTGCCATGGAGGAGTGAGCATCCCCTGCCGACCGGTCACACCCGCCGTGTGCTCCTTGTCATGATCAGGAAATAACGGAAAAAATCCGTCTTCAATTTAGTGTATAAATAATTAATTAACAATTGGTATGAAAAACGTTAGTCAGCATTTGACTCAATGATAAATTGTATTTGCTGACAAGAATGGCGTAAGTTAGCTATTTCAAATAGCTCCTGAATGTCAGTTTCCATTCCACGATAAATGATAAACCGTCGTCACGATAGCAACCATGATATATCATTTTATTTTTCCCTGTACATTTATCCATGATTTCCTCAGGAATTGGGTTAGGCAAATGTCGCATAGATTAGATTAATGAATCCTCCCCTCTTACAATGAACAACAAATGGACACTCTCAAAATGAACCCTTTGCTTTCATTAAGAGTGTCAAGGTATTATTTTCTTTGAAAATCTAGTTAATCTCTTAATATTTAAGTTATAAAGAACTTTTTATGGATTATTAGAAAATAAATTTCTTCAGAACTGCAGTTATTTAATAAGTACTTTTCTTACAATTGAGCACTGTATTCAGTAAGACAATATGATTTATCTGCCCTTGGCATTTAATCAATTTATTAATTATGTCAATTATAAGAAATGATATGCAAATGAATACTGTTGTTTTTTGTAAAAAATGTTTGGTTGAAGTGACACTGTAACATATGATGTTGTTATCAGTCCAATAAAAATATATTGATTTCTAAGATGTATTTAGTCTATTTCAGCACAAATTGCAACGATTATGATTATGATCTGTCAAATTATAGGAATATGTTATAGAGAATTCAGTTCATTTGAAATTTTTACTTCAGATATTGAATTTTCTTTACTTTTCCACTAAAATGCTCAGCAACAAACAGATGGTCATTTTTGTCCACGGATAATCCATAGGGATATATCAAATCACAATTATCTATGTAACTCAGGAATTGCCCATACTTGTCTAAGATATGAATACAGTGGTTGTTAGAGTCTGCTGTTAAGATCTGACAATAACTGTTTGTTGTTATCCCATTAGGTTTAAACGGTTTATCCTTAGTAGTAGAAGGTCTACCAGTGTATCTAAATCGGAGTTGTCCAGTTTGGTTGACCACGACTAGGGCGTCAGCTTCCCAATCAGCTACGCAGATATCCAGATTTCTGTTTTAAATAATATACTTTAATGAGACATTTCTTGAATAAAGAGGTTTGCCCTCGTTATCAAATTGGATTGTTTGTTTCTCAATCGACCCTGAATAACGGGCAACTTTTAATTGTGTTCGGTCATCACTGCACATGGCAACCAGGAGATCACCAGAAGAAGTCTCACAGAGATTGACAGGTATCCAGTCGTGAAGTCTGATTACCTCCTCTGTTTGCCCATGCTTTACTTTATTCACCGTCCTTGCTGTCCTATCGAAATCAGTGAATACTAGATACCCATTACAGCTCATTGTTATATCACGGAACAGAAGATTTGATTTTGTTTCGATTGTTTTCATAAATGAGCCTTGAATGTTGAAGCATTTGATATCACTGGTGTTGCAAGCACTTGTCCAGATCTCTTCCTCACTGTGATAGGTAACACTGAGGAGTTGTTCATAACCAGTATTTATGATAGTGATAAGCGTGGGTTCTTTCAGTAGTCCTTTGTTTAATTCCTCAGATTTCTTAAATCTGTATCCATTTTCATCTTTTGTTACTGATAACGGAGACAAAGATCCAAACAACTTGTAAAGCTGTTCTGTATCTATTGGGTTTGGACTAAACGTTGGCATTGGCACGTGAACTTTTGGAGGAAGTTTGCTGACTTCTTCGTTTCTATAACTGTATGCCATTGTCTTGGACACGTCATTTGATTCTTCAATTTCACTCAGTTTTATCTGTGTCTGTTTAATAAGATTTTGTTTACTTTTAATTTCATCTAAATGTTCTCTCAGTATTCTAGTGTGCTTCAATTTTATGTCCTCAATTTCTGCTTTCATTTTCTCGATAAAGATGTTAATTTCTCTATGCCATTCCTCACCCTGATTTGACACTGTTTTCACTAGTTTTTCATATTCTCCATCTAAGGTAGCTATCTGGGATTCTAATTCAGCTGCTATCTCATCATATGTTGGAGAGATAATGTTTTCTAATTCGTCGTTTACTTTTGTGATGACTTCTCTCTTTGAGTTATAAAGATCAAAAAGGGTTAAAATGTTATGCTTCTTATGTGTATCAGACAATGTTGTACAAAAAGAGCAAACGGAGGCATTACATTCTTTGCAATGAAATTCGCAGCTTTTTGTTTGATGGTCTGCACATTTTGGATAAATCAAGGTGGATTTTCTTTGTTCAATTGGAACAACTTTATGTTTGTTATAGTCATCAGAAATATGTTTACCAATACAAATAATGCACAGATGGACATGACAGAAATCGCAGTACATTGTCGCCATCTCTTTATCGCAAAGGTCACAACGGACGACATCTTGAGCACTGTTGCTGGGGTCCGACATGTCGGACTGAAAATTATAAAACATGATTGCATTACAAAATAATATTAGTGAGTTTATATAGAAATTTGAATGTAAATTATCTTAGCTATAATTAGTGTTTAATAGTTTATACCTATATTTTCAAGTAAAAAATAAATGGTTAATCTAATAATTTATTACTTTGAACTATTTTCAGCTTCTTGTTCTAAGCAAACTTTTTTTTGGGAAAATTATTGAGTCTCTATTTATTGCATTTTTTTTTTATAAATTGTAGATATTCTTGAGTGAAACAATTGCATAGTATATATACGATATACATGTATTTCTACAAAACGAAAGTAACTTTAAACTAACTCAATTTGAGTTTGCACTGAAATGTTCAGATTGAGAATAAACCTCCTTTTTGATTATGAACAGCATAAATAGATAATTTTAGATTTAGTACTTTCTATTATTCCGGCCAATGTGTGTCTGATGATTCTGATGATGCATGTCCTTCCATTTTCTATTCAAATTATCAAAATAAAGTTGGCAATCCTATAATATGGTGTGCTAAACTAGCTATATATGCACTTACTTGAGTTAAATATCTTCAAACTGGTAAAGAGGTCCTTTAAAACAGAAAAGTGAATTTCAGTTTCATTTGAATGATCCAGAAATGGCGGACCTTCTCACGATCACATATCAGGTAAATATACAGGTGTACTTCCTGGTCTCCTGTTAATTAGAGTTGCCTTTCTTTAAACTGAAAATAATTATGGAATCACTAGTTAGTAGAGTATGCCAGGGCATCAACGATAGTAATGGAAACGTGGGATAATTTATATAACGGGCGATTCCCATTTGCTTTTTTTTATGGTTTCTTGCCTATTGCAGCTGTCTTTCATTCCTGCTTTTGAATACAGTAGCTATTTGCAAAATCGTAGATACAGGCTCCTGTAACTTGTATTTTCTGTACCTTCTGGCTGTGTAGCAGAATGATTACAATATTTCTGTTTTGTTTGTTAAGAAGCATACATGTTTCAGAGTCACCTTTTGAAATCTAAAATCATCCAAGATCAAACCGTAAATGTAGAAGAATTTATCTTTCAATGCATAGAATTTTCCATATAAATATACTACTGTATATCAACAGTACTTCTTTCGCAGCACTGTTAAGGCTTACTAGGAGAAATCAACGGAAAATAGAAGTGCAAAAACGGGAATTGTTTTTAAAATTGAATTTATTTTTATTCAGCTGTTTTATTATCACAGAACATAAATACTTATGGAAATAGCATAATATAACCTACTCTTTACTATATAGAGTTTGGTCCAATCGATGGGCAGTCATGTGATGAATGCGTAGTAGGTACACGGAATGTGGGTCAATAACAAATTTCAATATCGCAAGGGCATACCCTAATTGAAATTAAAAATTCAAGCTATTAATTGTTTCTGTATACTTTGTAGTTTCTGAAAAGTGCTGCTGCTTTGAATAGAATTCGCGTTTTAATACTTAATTTTTTAAGTAAATAGGCCAATATCGAAATATGTTTGACTTTTACCAAATATTTTGTGTACTTATAAAATCACGGCCTCGATTTAAAGAAAGCAGCAGCACTTTTCGAGTTAAGGAAAATATCCTTTATCTATATTCAAAAAATGGTTCAGATCTATTAAGTGTATGTGTGTTGCCTATCATATGTATTGTTATTATTGTTGAAAACTTACATGGTAAACTGATCCTTGGTATGACTTACTTTCATGATTTTGTTACTATTTTTGGTATGAGTTAACTACATTTTACTCACTCCCTGTTTACCTGCTTGACCAGCCCCAGTGTGGCTTTTATTTTTTGTGTAAATCACCATGCATCCTACATTTTGAGTGCCTAAATCCACTATGTAAGTCTTTTTATGTTATTTTTGAGCTATATTTTCACGTTATTTGAATGTATTTTCTAAAGTTTCCCATGTAGATTAATTTTTTTCTGAAAGGTCAAATCATTCTCTTAAGTATGGAACGCTATTTTAGTCACTTAATTTGTAATACCTTTTTTGTGTTTAAATACATTGTACTATCTCTGTTTTACAACTTTTGGTACATTATTTGTAAGCTTGACATGAAAGTGTCCAAAGCAAAATTGAAATATCTGACAGCAATAACATTTGTCATGTATTCTCTACTGTAAATTTATGAAAAATCAAGTTATTGATTATTCCAGCATACAATAAGAATATGGGAAATTTTCACAGCTCAAATTCAGACAAGATTGTGTACATCCTCCCCATTTCATAATTATTCCATATATTTCCTTGTTCTTTTTCCTTCTGTATCTTTCAATTTTTTCAGTTGTCCTCCTTGATCTTCCATGACCATTTTGAAAATCTCTTTGAACTGTACCGTACCAAAAATGAATATCCACCACTTCTCCTCTTCCTGAACAATTTCTTTGTGGCACAGAATGGTCTCTACAAAAATTTCAAAAGTAAAAATAAAATAATTCTTCAATTCTATGAGTTATAAAAGTTACTAAGGTATAATCAGCAAACAAATGTATGCCCAATTCACTGACACAGATATAATACAAGATAAAACTAACGTTATATATGTTATACTAGGTGTTTTGAGGAATCCTATGATGTAATTTGCAAAAGAATTACACTATTGAAAGATATGCTTCATAATAAAATCATAAAAAGCAATTTTTTGTTATTTTGACAATTAAAGAAGAAAGTTCACATTGGTCCATTTTTGGCCCTGTGAAATTTCTGAAAAATAAGAACTACTCAGTTTTAGTTGAAAATATCTTAATTTCACTTAGACCCTTGTTGATTTCATATCAAATAAAAATGACGTAATTTTTTCTATTTTCTATGTATTATGACGTCATGAATTTCATCATTTTCCTCAAATCTTGAAAATTTCGTTAAAAATGACTAAAAAATTAAGCTGTTTTTCTATATTTTGCATAGCCCCCAACCTCTGATCTAAATTGATTAATTATATAATGAAAGAACTGTTTTAGAAGATTCTAATCCATTAAAGAATTTTTGGATCCCAGGGTGGGCTAATATTTTTATCAAAAGTTGAAGATTCAAGAACATTGCAGTTTCACAACGCCTGAGTTTCCAAACTTGGACTCTCATGGGAAATTTTTTTATAGGATATGAAAGCACTAGGATATGAAAGCACTAAGTCTCTACTTTATGTTAATGATCGAATTAGGACGACAGGACTTGGTCAGTTAATTAGTATATTGACAGGGCCATTTTATGGAGTACGTGAATCTACCTCTTTGGAATGTTCAAACAGTATATATTAATTCAAATTGTCAAAAAATTAAGAAGATTCTGATACAAATACATGTATATTATTTTTGGACAAAAAATACTACAGACAAGTAGACAGGCAGAAAAACAGACATTGTGATTCCAAGATATCCCAAACTTTTGGGAAGACTATAACAAAGTTTATTTAACAGTGTGTAGTTACCTTAACTTTGAAGCAAGCCTTGGATCTTCAGGATTTGTTCTTTATCTTATAAGAGGCTGACAATATATTGAACCTGTAAGACAAATACTCACAGTCTCACACAGTAGATATTTTCTAAGAATACATTTAATTAAAACATAAGGTATTAAAAAGAGAGAGTACAAGTTTGTAGGTTCTCTATAGTCTTAAATATGTCTTAAACATTTAACCCGAAACTATAGGCACGCGCACCATTCACTAGTGTTGGGGGAAAAAAATAATTGTCAGTCAATGAATACATAGATGTAAATATTCAATGGATTAGCTAGCTGATGTTCTTTCAACACACATGCACATGTATTTATACCGTTAAAGTTGGATGTCACTGTTATAAATTTTTAGTTGAAATTAAAAAATCCAATTTATCCCCCCTCTCCCCAAAAAGTTATTGTATACTATATAGTTTCATAGCCTTTACAGCCAGCAAAATCTATTCATACTTTGCATATTTTAAGTGCACTGGATTAAAATTATAATGTAGAATAAAATTTCTAGAATATTGACATGATTGAGTTGAGTTGAATTTATTTTTGATGAAGCCATTCAATAGAATTATAAAAGAACAAAAAAAAATTATAAAGAAATATTTTGTCATAAAGAGACATTACTACGGAAGCCCTGGAGGGACATTGACTTACTTGTTATGACTTATTTGTTATAACTTTTTTGTTTTGACTTATTTGTTGTGAATGTTTCGTAGCTAGTTATAACTAAGTGTAAGAAAGCTATTGAAAACTTGTTGCTTGGCTTACTTTTATGATAAAAATGATATTTAGTCCTATTTTGATTAACAAATTGTAGTTTAACGTCCAGTACAGTTGTGATTTCTAAAGTAAATATTCTTTTTGTTGTAATAACTTAATTCTTATTTTCTAAAAGTTATTACGTAATTCTTATATGTAACTTCCAGTTTGCATGATGATTGACAAACTGACAATCACTACTATGTATTTCATTTTGTCGTTAGTAATGCTGAAGCTGATTTGACAGACGATTGCATCATCACAATATTGAAGGTAAAAATAAATTACTTGCAATAAAAAATCAAAGTATCTGTAATGTACGGAAGCCCTGGAGGGACATTGACTTACTTGTTATGACTTATTTGTTATAACTTTTTTGTTTTGACTTATTTGTTTTGAGATTTTTTTTGTTACTTCTAACTAAGTGTAGGTAAGCTATTGAGAACGATTAATTGTAGTTTTGTAGTTAAACGTACAAAATTGATGTGATTACTAAATTTTCATCTGTTAATTACGGACTCCCTTGAGAGATATTGACTTATTCCTTATGTGTTTTGACTTATGTCTTATGTGTTTTGACTTAGTTCTTATGAATTCTTTGAATTCTTGTTATTTTGAATTTGTTATGACAAGTTCAGTTTACAAAAAGTGGCGTGAAAGATGAAGACAACGTATAGTTTCAGAAAAAAAAGTCCTTGAATTTATTACTAACGACAAAATGAAATACATAGTAGTGATTGTCAGTTTGTCAATCATCATGCAAACTGGAAGTTACATATAAGAATTACGTAATAACTTTTAGAAAATAAGAATTAAGTTATTACAACAAAAAGAATATTTACTTTAGAAATCACAACTGTACTGGACGTTAAACTACAATTTGTTAATCAAAATAGGACTAAATATCATTTTTATCATAAAAGTAAGCCAAGCAACAAGTTTTCAATAGCTTTCTTACACTTAGTTATAACTAGCTACGAAACATTCACAACAAATAAGTCAAAACAAAAAAGTTATAACAAATAAGTCATAACAAGTAAGTCAATGTCCCTCCAGGGCTTCCGTAGTAATGTCTCTTTATGACAAAATATTTCTTTATAATTTTTTTTTGTTCTTTTATAATTCTATTGAATGGCTTCATCAAAAATAAATTCAACTCAACTCAATCATGTCAATATTCTAGAAATTTTATTCTACATTATAATTTTAATCCAGTGCACTTAAAATATGCAAAGTATGAATAGATTTTGCTGGCTGTAAAGGCTATGAAACTATATAGTATACAATAACTTTTTGGGGAGAGGGGGGATAAATTGGATTTTTTAATTTCAACTAAAAATTTATAACAGTGACATCCAACTTTAACGGTATAAATACATGTGCATGTGTGTTGAAAGAACATCAGCTAGCTAATCCATTGAATATTTACATCTATGTATTCATTGACTGACAATTATTTTTTTCCCCCAACACTAGTGAATGGTGCGCGTGCCTATAGTTTCGGGTTAAATGTTAGCTTTCATATGAGAATCATATGTATATTGCTTCATATGATTTACATATGTGTAATCATATGATTCTCATATGATTTGCCACATATGATTCTCATATGATTGTATATACATATGATTCTCATATGATCCACATATGATCCTCATATGAAAGGCAATGCATATGTGGATCATATGTGGCTAAATTGCCTATGTAGACCATGTATATTTATCTTTTCATTATTGAGAGAATATAAGTTATATTCATTATAACGAAGAGAACATATTTCAATATATCGATGTCACAGATTACATTTACTATTTAGTATCATTCAACTAACATATCGTACGGCGGAACAGGTGTTTATCCCACTTATATTTGTAACGTTATATCATTTAAATTCTAGATTCTATATGGATCCGACCAACAGTGCCCAAGATGTCATCCGCTGTGATTTATGTGAGATAGCTATTGTGGAGATGCATTTCTGTCATGTCAACCTGTGCATCTCTTGTATAGGAAAACATATTTCTGATGACTATGACAAACATAAAGTTGTTTCATTCAAGCAGAGAAAATTAACCTTGATTTATCCTAAATGCAAAACACATGAAATAAAATGTTGCGAATTTCATTGCAAAGAATGCAACATCTCTGTCTGCTCTTTGTGTACAACTATGGGTGATACACATAAAGGACATACCATTTCAACTCTTTTGGATATCTATATTTCAAAGAGAGAAAAAATTGGTAAAGATACAGAAGAATTAGAAAACATCATTCCCCCTTGCTATGAGGAAATAGCAATTGACTTAGAAACTCGGATAAATAACTTAGATGAAGAGTATGAAAAACTTACAACAGCAATGTCAGGTCATGAAGAAGATTGGCACAGAAAAATTACCAGTATTGGCAATAAAATGAAAGACGAAGTTAAGGAGAACAAATTCAAATTAAACAAACACGGGTCAACCTCCTGGGAATTGAAGAAGCAAAAGAAGTAAGCATGGCGATGGAGTACAGATCAAAAAACGAAGAATTCAATAAACTTCCTCCAAAAGTCTATGTATCACCACCAAGCTTCGGTCAAAAACCAATAGATACAGATCAAATTCACGAGTTGTTTGGATCTTTGACACCGTTATCCATGATAAGAGAAGCGATACAAAATAAAGCAAGGAAACCAAATACATCAAACTGAACATTTTCTTACAGATCCAAAGCTTAGTACCACTATAAATACAAGGAATGAAAATCTTCGCTCTGTTACATGTCTCAGTGATGGAAAAATTTGGATAAATGCATTCGACACCAGATCTACCGATATTAAATGCTTTAACATTCAAGGTAAAGAAATGAATACAATCAAAACGAAGTCAGGAAACTGGTCAAATGATATCGCAGTTACTGGAGATGGGGATCTTTTATACTCCATAGGGACAACAAGAACTGTAAATAGAGTTAAGAATGGACAGACAGAGGAACTGCTCAGACTACAGGGCTGGATACCTAACAACCTCTGCGAGACATCTTCTGGTGATCTTCTGGTTACCATGTACAGCAATGACAAAACACAATCCAGAGTTGTCCGATATACCGGCTCAATTAAGAAACAAATAATCCAGTATGACCATGATGGTAAAGCTCTATACTCAGGAACGGGATCCATAAAGTGTATCGCAGAGAATAAAAATCTAGATATCTGTGTGGCTGATTTTAATGCATGTGCTGTAGTTGTGGTCGACCACACTGGAAATCTCCGCTTTAGATACACTGGATTTTGTTTTTCTTCCAAACCCAAATATTTAAACCTTTTGGGATAACAACAGATAGTCAGAGTCAGATCCTTATGTCAAATTATCATAATGACTCAATCTACATCTTGGACTGTGATGGAGAATTTCTCACTTTAATAGGTTGCTGTGGTCTTAAGTCTCCCACTGGATTATGTGTAGTTAGTAACGACATTCTCTATGTTGCCGAGCATGATAGTGGACTTGTAAAGAAGATTCAATATCTGAAGCAAAAATAACAAAGCTAAATAACAGTACTTTATAAAGTATATCTATAGCATGCAATATTCAAAGAAACTTTTACTTTTTAACTTATACTTTCATTATTAAATCAAGGGAATGTATTGTTTATTATTGATTGAATTGTTTGAGTATATTACCAATACAAACTTTATTTATTTCATACCAATTCAACAAAAGAAATAGAATGTTGAGTCACTGAGCCCTAAATGACCTTTTTTCTCCATCAAGTATTCTGCGTCCGGATAGCACTTACATTTGAAAGTTATAACCTTGGATTTTGTTTATCCTGCAACAAATGTTTAATCTGACATCCGAACAAGCTACTGTGTAAATATCAATGTTCATGGAAGACCAATGTTCGTGGATTACGTGGGTAACCCTTTTCCACGAATTTACATCCCCACGAACATTTTATAAACATATCATTTATTGAATCTTCTGTATATATGAGTTAACAAAGGAAATTACATCCCCACGAACCAACAAAAATTTGCTTACCCCAGAACATTGACCCCCACGAATTAAAATGATTCCACAGTATTTTCAACCCGATAAAGGTTGACGTAAGCCATGTGGAAAAAAGTTGATCTAAACCAGAAGGAATAAGGTAACCGTTGATTTAAATCATGTTGATAAGGGTTGATCTAATCCAGGGATGGGGTTATCGTGATCAGTAATCGTAATCAGCTGTAATCGATTACAGTTTGCCAAGTTATCATGAGTAATCAGTAATCACCCATTTTTCTGATTACAAGTAATCGTAATTAAATCGATTACGCTGAAAAAAGTCCTGTAATCATGATTACTTTTTGATTACTTTCTGATTACAATTCTTAAAAGAAAGTTCATAAAATTTTGATTTTTGATGATTTTAAGTAAATATTTTTCAGTGTACAAAATTGTTATTATAAAAAAAAGTTATTATAAAATTTTATAAGCTATATTTAATTTAAGGAGGCTGGTGGGTCAACAAATTAATCACAAATTAACCACCAGATTTAACTTATTTTTTTTTAGATATGGTATCTTTTGCTGTCAACTATCATTTGGCAAAGAAAAAATTCATACATTTTAGTTTTAAAATTTGATCATTTTTGTGTATCTTTATATGGAGCTCTCCTTTTAAATGAGATTGCAATAGTCTAAAAATGGCTGCCACCCCCAGCCTCTTTAATATCTTCTTCTAATGCCTCCAGAAATGCTTATAATCAGGTCCATTGTCTAGGCAATGAGTAAATTCTATCAGTTCCTAGTTATATTCAGTAGTCCTTTCAAAATACTTTAGCAGCTTAGCAATTCGCTATTTTTGAAAAGATACATGTATATACTGATAGAAAATTACTACAGGATCATTTTAAAGTTTGGTTTATTTTTGTTTCAATTAATGAACATGGGTGTAATGCAACAATTTGTTTTCCCTGTAAATCTTTGGAAAAACTTGAACATGTATTTTTTATAGCAATTATTAAATGTTTCTATATTGAGACGTATTTTAAAATTCACTTTGTTTGATTTACAGTGTATATAAAAAGAAAATGTAAATCAATTAGTCATAAGACACAGGTATACTAAAGTTGGGTCAGCTTGGGTAATACACTGTAGTAATTATTGAATTATCCATACTTGTCCAGTCAATGTGTTAATTCTAGTAAAAACATCTAATAATTGGCAGTTTAATTGAAAAGTCGTCAAGAAGGTCAATTACTTGTGTAACAGTCCCCTATGGAATCCCTTTATCCCTACCTATAATTATGTCCAGTTTGATTCATAAAAACACTATAATAAATTCTTTTTTCTAATTCTCTAAACAGTAACAAGATATTTACTTGTATTGAAGATAGAAATAAGATGATATAAGATTTTAATCTTATGCATCTATATAAAGACATAATATACAACCAAACTTTGCCCAATTCTGCGTAAAAAAATCAATGATATTAAAAGAAGAGTCCCAGGGGCCACAGCGCTCCACTGAGCACATCAGGCTTGAATTTAACCCCCCCCCCCCCCTACTCCAGGAATTCATCATTTGAACATGCTAGAATCTACACTACCTGAGGATGATTCCATATAAATATCACCAATCATAGCTTTGAAGAACTTGAAAAGAAGATTTTAAAAGGTTTCCCTATATAGCCCTATGTAAAACTTGGGTCGGCCATTTTGGCCCCACCCTAGCCCCGGGGGTCATGATTTGAACAAACTTGAATCTACACTACCTGAGGATGATTCCACATGAGTTTCATCTTTCCTGGCCCAGTGGTTCTGGAGAAGGATTTTTAAAGATATTTCCTGTATATTCCTATGTAAAATTTGGGTCGGGTATTTTGGCCCCACCCTTGCCCCGGGGGTCATGATTTGAAAAAACTTGAATCTATACTACCTGAGAACGATTCCACATGAGTTTCATCTTTCTTGGCCCAGTGGTTCTTGAGAAGAAGATTTTTAAAGATTTTTCCTGTATATTACTATGTAAAACTTGGGTCGGCTATTTTGGCCCCACCCTTGCCCCGGTGGTCATGATTTGAACAAACTTGAATCTACACTACCTAAGGATGCTTCCACATGAGTTTCATCTTTCCTGGCCCAGCGGTTCTGGACAAGAAGATTTTTTAAAAATGCCATTAATTTTTAACAAATTCATAATAATCTCCCCTTGGAAAAGGGCGTGGCCCTTCATTTGAACAAACTTGAATCCCCTTCACCCAAGGATACTTTGTGCCAAGTTTGGTTGAAATTGGCCCAGTGGTTCTTGAGAAGAAGATGAAAATGTGAAAAGTTTACGACGACAACAACGACAACAACGACGACAGACAACGGACAAATTTTGATCAGAAAAGCTCACTTGAGCCTTCGGCTCAGGTGAGCTAAAAAGGATTAAAAAAGGAAGAATAAAAACATGACGTTTTTCTTGAATATCAAACAAAAAAATTATAACTTAATGTAATCTAAAGTAATCATAAGTAATCATGATAACATGAAGGAAAAGTAATCAGATGTAATTGATTACTTTAAAAAAATGTCTGTAATCAGCTTGTAATCGATTACTTTTAAAATCCAAAGAAATTGTAATTTAATCGATTACTTTTGAAAGTAATCGACCCCATCCCTGATCTAATCCATATTGATCAAGGTTGATCTAAATAATGTTGAGTTAGTTTGATGTAAACCATGTTGATAAAGATTTATGTACACCATGTTCATAAAGTTTGATCTAAACAATTTTGAAAGAGGTCCATGTAAGCCATGCTCGTAAAAATTTATGTAAATCATGTTGATACAGGTTGATGTAAACCATGTTGATAAAAAAATGATGAAAACCACGATCATAAAGATTGATGTAGGCGTTGTTGATTAAATTAGATAATTAGATATGTGTCATAGTGATCACAATTGATGTATTGTGATGTCGATAAAGATTGATGTAAGGTTTGTTGAAAAGTTGTTGTGATGGATGTAGATAGAGGTTGAAGTAAGCAATGTTGATTTGGAGATTGGCTGGTATCATGGACGTATGCACTGTTAGAGGATGCATACAATTTTTGAACACATTTTCAATTTTTTCTCAAAAACTACTGAACTAATTTTAAACAAGCTTGGTACAAAGCATCCTTGGGTAAATTAGAGTGTAAATTGTTAACATGAAGGGCCAAGTCTGCTCAGAAGGGAAGATAATCAAGAAAAGACAAAAAATAGAGTGGGGTCATTAAAATATTTTCTCAAGAACCACAGGGCCAGAAAAGCTTAAACTTATGTGATGGCCTCTCGGGATAGTGTAATTTTTTGGTATTTTTTGTCTTCTATTTCTGTCATGTATTCTATAATATATAGTGTAAAAGGCTTTTGCTATCATTGCAATACATCAAAAATCATTTCTTATTTCATATCATGCTAATGAGCATTGGTATGTTAGGCAGGATTCAAGAAAATCTGATTTCTCTAAAACCGTATTAATTTTTTTCCTTTTATAGGGTACAGATGATCAGTAACTCACTGCGGCCCTTGCAACCATTGTTTACAACGTTGTTTGAGGTGTTGATTGTGACGTCAAAATGCAGTTGCACGCGCAATGACCCTCTGGTGAATACGGCCTCACATCCAGTGAATATGTAGTGTTATGAACTGTTTGCGCTTGTACAGATTGTATAGGGAATATAAATAAGGGAATACCTATCATCTAATTTGGTATTTGCGACCGATAATGTTGATTTAACGGTCGCAAACTGAGTTTTACCGGCGACGCGTATGTTTGCAACCGTTAAATCTGTATTAACGGTCGCAAATACAAAATTAGAAGATCAGTTATTCCCATTCTAAAGCGATCCATACATTTCGTTTGTTGTTTACGTCTTATTTTGTCAAATTTTGTTATATAAAATAGTTTACGGGGCAATGTGTTTTTGCGTCGCTCTATTATGACGTCACAATGTAAAGCTTTCACTCTCGTTAATGCTCGTTTTACTGCTTCAAACACCAGTGCATTAGCCAATAAAAACGTGTTTTACAAAACAATTGCATTAGAATAGACTATATAACAATCCAATATATCGATTAAATTATTACGATATTTGATAAATCTTCAAAATTTACATCCATTACAGCTAAAAAGTCTATAGACAATTTACAAGAAAAGTTCCATACTTAGCCAGAAACGATCCCACATAATACATTGTATTGTCTTTTCTGCTAAAACGGCAATTGCTTGCATTTTTACTGTCAGTACTGATAAAGTGCTGAAAAATGTCGTAAATTACTGATGTTTTACTACCTTAACAAAAAATTAGACAACTGAGTCCACAAATGTACAGAAAAGTTTTCTAGATATTGTGTGATGGTGTGATAATATGTTTGCGTTATAAACTTATGTTAAAAATTGGTTAAATTATCTTAGAAAAATGTACATGTTATATTTTCAGAGCTGCAATTACTGTAAATGAAACTTTTTTTTATAACTAATATTTAAATAATCCATAACTAATTTGGTACATAAGTTAGGGAAGCCCTGGAGGGACATTGACTTACTTTTTATGACTTATTTTTATATCTTTTTTGTTTTTACTTATTTGTTGTGATGTTTTCGTAGCTAGTTATACTAAGTGAAAGAAAGCTATTGAAAACCTGTTGCTTGGCTTTCTTTTATGATAAAAATAATACTTAGTACTATTTTAACTGTGGTTTTTGATTGACAAATTGTAGTTTAACGTCCAGTACAGTTGTGATTTCTAAAGTAAATTTTCTAAAATTATTACTTAATTCTTATATGTAACTTCCAGTTTGCATAATGATTGAAGACAAGAACATGACAGTCACTACTATTTTATCTTGTCGTTAGTAATGAATTCAAGGACATTTTTTTTTTAAATTTCTGAAACTATACGTTGCCTCCATCTTTCACGCCACTTTTTGTAAACTAAACTTGTCATAGCAAATTCAAAATAACAAGAGTTCAAAGTTAAGTCATAAGAACTAAGTCAAAACACATAAGAACTATGTCAAAACACATAAGAAATAAGTCAAAACACATAAGAAATAAGTCAATATCCCTCTAGAGCGTCCGTAATTAACAGATAAAAATTTAGTAATCAAATCAGTTTTGTACGTTTAACTACAAAACTATAATTAATTGTTCTCAATAGCTTACCTACATTAAGTTAGAACTAACAAAACAATCTTAAGGACAGATGATACAAACAATTTTTTTCTTTGAAAAAGATTAAATATCATGTCACAAGTTTAGAAAAGTGTATGGTTCTTAGTATTTTTTCTCTGAAGAACTGTAAAAAGAAATAGATTTGGAAAATATTAGTAATATTTCAATAAAAAAACGAATATAGACAAATCACATTCAGTAAAGGTTTAGAGGTGAAAATAAATTTCAGAATATATTATCCTGGCGCTAAAAGTGAAATATAAACCTTAGAAAAATATACCAAGCCAGATGAATTTTAAGAGGAAGATCGAAATGACAAAAAATTGGCAATATCACGTAGGCTGATTTTTACCATTTAGCTTTTTCTAATAAGATTCACCTGGCTCGGTATATTTTTCTTAAGTTTGTATTTCACTTTTAGCGCCAAAAAATCATATTTTGAAATTTATTTTCACCTGTAAACCTTTACTGAATGTGATTTGTCTATATTTGTTTTTTCATTCAAATATTACTAATATTTTCCAAGACTTATTCATATTCCAGTTCTTCGGAGAAAAAATTCTAAGAACCATACACTTTTCTAAACTTGTGACATAATATTTAATCTTTTTCAAAGAAAAAATTTGTTTGTATCATCTGTCCTTAAAACAAACTAAGTCAAAACAAATAAGTTATAACAAATAAGTCATAAAAAGTAAGTCAATGACCCTCCAGGGCTTCCGTAATAAGTGATAAAGCATTAATTAAGTTTAAATAAATGCTTACAACGTTTTAACTAAGCTTTATGTCAAAAGGTCCGTGTATAGTATAATTCTGGTAAAAAAAAATATTTTCTTAATCGCAACTTTCTTACGAACCGAGTCGACACTTGACTAAATAATAGGTATAGAACATAAGAGAGATAACTCTGAACGACGTAATGCCAGGCAGTGTACATGTTTATTGACCTCAAATCCGGGGTCCACCATTTTTAGCAGTTTTCTTTCACAGATACAGAAGTGAAACTGGTGTTTGATTTTTTTCTTTTACAGAGAACTGCTTTATCTGAATGAAGTTAATTAACCACAGACGTAAGTACATATATCACTATTTTAACAGGACAAAGCAACGAATAATGAACTTATTTTTGATTAATTCATAGAAAATGAACAGATGTTGTATCTTCTGAAACTTAGGTTCAAGCTTATGAACTAAAACCTGTATGTCTGGAATAATATAAACATGTAAAACACAACAGTTAATGCTAGAAAGAAAAAAAAAACCGCGCTCACTGAACATAAAATATTAATTTACTTTCAAGTTAAACCAGTACGTTTCTTTGTACTTATTAAAATAATAGGATTATGAACGCTTTTACAAGGAAGTAACTAGAGAATGGATGTATGCTTCAATAACTCCCCTTGCATACAGAAAGAATTATGTACTGAATACATGCAGTTAGTTACAATTAATTTTATCTAAAGACAACATTTCGGGGAAAAAACAAAACAAACTCATATTTGGTACATACAATGCTATTATATTATGGCTATTATATCTTAAATTTTAGATTCAACATGGATTCCAGCAACAGTGCCCAAGATGTCCGATGTGATATTTGCAAGGACGCTATGGTACAAATGCACTGTGATTTCTGTCATGTTAAATTGTGCATTACTTGTATAGGAAAACACGTCTCTGACAACTATGACAACCATAGAGTCGTTGCATATGAACAGAAAGACACAATGTCGATTTATCCGAGATGTGCAATACATCAAGAAAAATGCTGTGAATTTCATTGCAAAAAATGTAACACCTCTCTCTGCTCTTTTTGTACAACAATGGCTGATACACATAAGGGGCATCCCATTTCAATTCTTACTGATATTTATAATTTTAAGAGAGAAGCTATTGAAAAAGATATTGACGAATTAGCACACATCATTTCACCAACCTTCGAAGAAATAGCAACTGGCTTAGAATCCGAAATAGCTAACTTGGAT
>PRKT01000271.1:697992-718872 GCA_003671525.1 Saccostrea glomerata | reverse complement strand
CGTTTTATAGCTTCCAAACTTTAAGAAATCAGCTATATAATTTTATCGTTGTGCACATCTACAATGTATTGGCTACAAGTTCTCCAACTTTCGTGTAAATATCTTATGTCATTTTTGAGATTTTCAGTGGAAACGAGACATCAAAAATTTTCAATTAAAGGGCAATAACTCACAAATAAAGGCATGCATAAAAAAACTGAAAACAGGTTTAAATAGGTTTAACTACAAGCTATCTATCCTGAAAGTTTCATAACGATCAGTCCAAAGGTCTTTGAGAAATCGCCTGTCAAAAGTCAAGCGGGAAAAAAAAGAATAATAAGAAACAATAGAATAACAGTAGGGTCTTCCGAAGGAAGCGGAAGACCCTAACTAGATGAGATCTCGTTGCGAGCAACGAGTAGGTCTTCCGTCCGATTTTTCGATAAGATATGATTTTGACAATGATCTTTGTTAAATCATAATGATATCAAGACTTCTCTCCTTTAAATTATTTTACGTTCTATATATTGCATATTTAGAATGGTTGTATAATGTTTAAAACACAACACTGAGCATCTTTTACTCGATACCGTTTATCAAAATATTTTCCCTTTTGGAGATATAAAGAATCCAAGAATGAGCATTTTTGTCCCTTATGACCCCTTATTACGTAACACATTTTATCACGATTTTACAATGCATTGATGCAGATTGTTATGTTACACACTTTTTGTTTCAGTTATTTATAACAAAAAAAGATAAATAAAGAGTTATAGATGAGAGACTTTTGGCCCCTGTTTGCCCTTTATTTGAGGAGTCACACCCCTTTTCTTTATATCAAATGATAGAAAATCTAATTCTGAACAACTTTTATTATCTATCTTTTAACAAATTATTGATAGGTATCAAGATAAAAGAGAAAACGTGTTAAATTTTGTGAGATATTTCCGAGCCTATTTTTCGGCTCAGGCGAGCTTCAACGCCTTTTGCGCTGGAAAGATATTGACTCAAAAAAGCAATTTACCAATCCTTCCTCTACCTTCACTGAAAATCTCAAGTCGATATCTTTATTCGTTTTTCAGTGATTGCCAGGACAAGCCGACCCTCTAAAAATCGTCCATATCTCACGACCGGAAGTGACGACGTACATATAAAAATTTCCAATAAGGTTCGGACCAATGTCTATCAGATCTGAAAGTTTCGTGAAAATCGACCAAGCCGTTTCCGAGAACTCGCGTGCACAAAATCGGTAAGAAAAAATAATAATAATAATAACTAGATACGATCTCGTTGCGAGCAACGAGTGGGTCTTCCGTTCGATTCTTGATGAGATGAGATCAGATTTTGATTGAGATTTTCATTCTAAAATAATGATTTTCCATAATCTGGAAAAAGACATTGAACAATAAAGATTTCAAAAATCGACTTCTGGCCCCTAACGGCCCCTAAAATTAGGGATCAGCCTTTTTTCTTCATATCATTTTAAAGCTCTTAGGATTATGAACACTTTTTGTTCAACAACTATTCAGAGATTCTTTTTCGTTTTCGAGTTATTTGCAAAAGAAATATTAAAGGTCAAGCCCTTCAATTCCCTAATGGGGACGTTTAGCGAAAAATGAAAGGTTGCATATTGCTCAGAACATGATTTTCAACATCTTTTGTTCAATATTACTTATCAAAATATTTCTCACTTTTGAGATAGAAAGCGTCAAAGATTTAGCATTCTGACCCCTTGGGGCCCCTTATTGCGCAATGTAGGACTTTAAAATCATAATATACAGTTGTAGATGGTTGAAATAAACATTTTGCTTCAGTAATTTATAACAAAATATTCACTGTTAAAGAGTTATCGAAAAAAGACTTTTAGCCCCTTTTGGCCCCTAATTTGAGTGCCCAGCCCCTTCTTCTGGATTTTATTTTTGAAGCTCTGAGGATTTTGAACACTTTTTGTTCAACAACTATTCAGAGATTCTTTTTCGTTTTCGACTTATTTGCAAAAGAAATATTTAGGGGCCAACTCTTCAACTACCTAATGGGGACATTTAGCGAAAAATGAAAGGTTGCATATTGTTCAGAACATGATTTTGAACATCTTTTGTTCCATATTACTTATCAAAATATTCTTACTTTCGAGATATAAAGCATCAAAGATTTAGCATTCTGGCCCCTTGTAGCCCCTAATTATGTACCATATGACATTGAAATCATAATATACAGTTGTAGATTGTTGAGATAAACATTTTTCCTTCAGTAATGTATAACAAAATATTGACTGTAAAAGAGTTATCGAAAAAGACTTTTAGCCCCTTTTGGCCCCTAATTTGAGTGCCCAGCACCTTTTCCTGGATTTCATCTTGAAGCTCTGAAGATTTTGAACACTTTTTGTTCAACAACTATTAAGAGATTCTTTTTCGTTTTCGAGTTATATGCAAAAGAATTATTTAGGGGCCAAGCCTTCAACTCCCTAATGGGGACGTTTAGCGAAAAATGAAAGGTTGCATTTTGTTCAGAACCTGATTTTGAACATCTTTTGTTCAATATTACTTGTCAAAATATTTCTCACTTTCGAGATATAAAACGTCAAAGATTTAGCATTCTGGCCCCTTGTGGCCCCTAATTATGTACCATATGATATTAAAATCATAAAACACAGTTGTAGATTGTTGAGATAAACATTTTTGCTTCAGTAATGTATAACAAAATATTGACTGTAAAAGAGTTATCGAAAAAAGACTTTTAGCCCCTTTTGGCCCTTAATATGATGAGTCAGCACTTTTTTATGGTATCATATTAAAGATCTTGTTATTCTGCACACATGTTTTTCAGTATGTTTTAACAAAATAATAATATTTTAAAAGATATGATGAAAAATATCTTAAAAAATCACTCAGAAAACGTGTCCTTAATTTTGACCCCTACCGAGCTTCCATACTAGGTACTTCCGGAAACTATCCAAACTCCCAGTTACATGGGGACATGTCCTCTATCATCACTGAAAATTTCAGCGCTCTAGCTCTAGTCGTTTCTGAGATCAATGACGGACAAGAAGGTCCTCTAAATTTTAATAAAAGGGCGATAACTCCAGACCGGAAGTGATTTTCAAAAAATCCTTCAATTGGTATAAATTTCGGATTATCCTGCAACAACCCTGAAAATTTGAAGCAAATCCATCGAGCCATCTCTGAGAAATCTTCTGCACAAAATTTGTGCAGAGAAAAAGAATAATAACATCTGTATTTGGACAGATGGGGAACATAAAACGATATGTTTCAAAATCTCTCAGAGTTCAAATAAATTATCACAATTTAATTTTTTTAAAAATCGAGGGCTATATTTGTTTTGTGACAGATAGAAATCATCCAACAATGTGTTTTTAAATCGCTCAAATGTTAATTAAAGTGAGATTTAAACGATTTAAATTTTTCAAAAAAATGAAATTGCTTCCAAATGTAAAATCAAGTACCACATTTGTATTGTGACAGATAGAGAACATCATACAATATGTTTTGAAATCTCCCAAAGGTAAATTACAGTGAGATTTAAACGATTTAAATTTTTCAAAAAAATGAAATTGCTTCCAAATGTAAAATCAAGCGCTATAACAGATTTCAAAACACATTGTCTAATGTTGTCGATCTGTCAAAATACACATGTAATGCATTTTGTTACATTTGGAAGCAATTTAAATTTTTTGAAAAATTTAAATCGTTTAAATCTCACTCAATTTGACCTTTGTGAGATTTCAAACACATTTTATGGTGTTCTCCATCTGTCAAAATATAGATTTCATATTCGAATTTTTATTTGGATGAAATCTAAATATTTTGAAAAATTTAAATCGTTTAAAACTTGCTTTATTCGACCTCTGAGAGATTTCAAAACACATTGTATGGTGTTCTCCATCTGTCAAAATACAGATTTCATCTTCAATTTTTTATTTGAATGAAATTTAAATTTTTTGAAAAATTTAAATCGTTTAAATCTCGCTTTATTCGCCCTCTGAGATATTTCAAAACACTTTGTATAATGATCTTCATCTGTCAAAATACATATATAATATTTGATGTTTCATTTGGAAGCAATTTAAATTTTTTGAAAAATTTAAATCGTTTAAATCTCCCTCTATTTGACCTTTGAGATATTTTAAAACACATTGTATAATGTTCTCCATATAACAGAGTACATATATGGTACTCGTTTTTACATTTGGAAGCAATTTAAATTTTTTGAAAAATTTAAATCGTTTAAATTTTCCTCTAGTTGACCTTTGAATGATTTCAAAACACATTATATGATATTTTCCATCTGTCAAAATACAGATGTATCACTTGATTTTACATTTGGCAATAATTTAAATTTTTTGAAAAATTTAAAATGTTTAAATCACATTCTATTTGAGCTTTTAACGATTTCAAAACACATTGAATGATGTTCTCCATCTGTCAAAAGACAAATATAGTACTCATTTTTACAACTGGGAGCAATTTAAATTTTTTGAAAAATTTTAATCGTTTAAATCTCACTCTATTAGACCTTTGAGAGATTTCAAAACACTTTGTATGATGTTCTACATCTGTCAAAATACAAATGTAGTATTTTATTTTACATTTGGGATCAATATAAATTTTTTGAAAAATTTTAATCGTCTAATTCTCACTCTGTTTGACCTTTGAAAGATTTCAAAACACATAGTATGATGTTCTCTATCTGTCAAAATATGATTATCGTTCTTGATTTGACATATGAAAACAATTTAAATTTTTTTGAAAATTTAAAATTGTTTAAATTTCACTTTATTTGAAGTTAGTGGGATTTAAAAAAAAACCCTGATATGTTGTTCTCGATCTTTTAAATACAGATGTAGTCCATGTTTAAACAATTAAGAGCCATTTAATTTTTATTTGAAAATTTTAAATCGATTTGATTTTACTCTATTTGACCTTTAAACGATCTCAAAACACATGGTCTTATGTTCTCCATCTTATAAAATACATAAAAGTCCTTTTTACGTTTGGAAGCAATTTAAGTTTTTTGAAAAAAAATTGAATCGATAAAATCTCACGCTTTTGACCTTATTCGAGAATTTCCCAATAAATTGTGTAATATTTCTTGAAATCGAAATATGTAGGCCAAAGATCGAAAAGTTCATTCACTCGCACTGACCGCAAGCGTCCTTGATGATGAGTTTGACATGTTCTGTCAAAACAATATGCTAACATACCTGATTTCACAGTTTCTTTACCATTGCATTTACAATCCAAAAAAATATACCGTTGGAAAGCTCTTAAAAAGATCTATTTAATGAATTAAAAATTTTTAAAATCGGTCAAGAAATGAAAGAGAAATGACTTTTTACAGAAATCAAACGATATCCACCAAAGATCAAAGAGCACCGAAGAGCGCGGCCATCTGCAAATGCCTTTGATAATGAATTTGACATGTCCTGTCAAAATGAAGGTTTAACTTACCTGAGCTTATATTTTCTTTATTAGTGCACGTACAATACAAAGAAAGATATCGTTGGAAAGGTCTTGAAAAGATCTATTTGATGGTACAAAAAAAAATTAAAATCGGTCAATAAATAAAAGAGTTATGATTTTTTAAAAGAAAATTTCTAAGAGTACACTTGCACTCAAGTGTCCTAAACACACCTGAGCGTATATATCGTTTATTATTGTACTCAAACACAAAACAAATACATTTTTGGAAAGCTCTTGTCAAGATCTATCTGATGGTATAAGAAATTTTAAAATTGGAACAAAAAAATTTTTTGAAAAATTTAAATTTAAAATTGAAAAAAATTCAAACGCCTTCTTAAAATTTCAAAACTCAGGTGCACATGCCAGGATTTCATTTAATCATTCCTGAAAATTTCAAATCTCTATTTTGCGTAGTTTTTTCAGAATAGGACATACCAGCATTGCAGCAAAACGTCAAAAATACGTCATATTTAGCGAACGGAAGTGAATTGATAAAAAATATAAAAACATTTTCAAGAGAACATCGTTCCCTATCATCTCTAAAAGTTTGACAAAAATCCACTGAACCGTCACTGAGATACCGGTGTAGGAAAAAATATTACTAGCCCCCCTTTTTCCCCTAATACGTAATATATGACGTCAACAGTATAATATATAGTTGAAGATTTTTAAGAGGAACATTTTTGTTTCTGTAATTAATCACAAAATATCGATCGTTTAAGAGTTATACAACAAATTGTTTGGGGTCCTTTTTATCCCTAATTTGATGAGTCAGCACTTTTTAATTGACATCATTTGAAAGAACTTGACATTTTGCACAAATATTGTTCAGTATCTTTTAACAAAATGACTATACTTTTAAAGATATGATACAAAATGTCTCGAAAATTCACTCTTGATTTGTTTCCTAACTTTCAACCCTTGGCCGTTTCCATACTACACATTTTCGGAAAATTTGGAAACCTTGTTCCAACATAAGAACATGACCTCTATTATCACAAAAAATTTCAGCGCTCTAGCTTTAACCGTTTTTGAGTTCTATCGCGGACAAAGAGGTCCTCAAAATTTTGATTAAAGGGAAATAACTCTCGACCGGAAGTGATTTTCAAAAAAATGAAAAAAACGTATAAGGTTTAGATAAAGATATACCTTCTCCGAAATTTTCAAGTAAATCGGTCGAGCCATCTCCGAGAAATCTTCTGCACAAAAATTGTAAAGAAAAAAAAAAGAATAATAAAAGTGAAAAAGAAACAATAGAATAATAGTAGGGTCTTCCGTTGAGACGGAAGACCCTAATAACTAGATGAGAAACTCGTTGCGAGCAACGAGAGGTCTTCCGTCCGATTCTGAAATAAAAAACGAAAACTCCAACAGAAAAAGTGATAAAAAAATCGGACATTCGGGGGAGCGAACCCGGGTCGCCCGCATGACAATCCAACGCGCTAACCATTCGGCCATTGAAAACACCGCTTCAAATTTTTAAATGAGAATATCTCGAGATTGCCTTTTTCGATTCTAAAAGAAATTACATATTACGCATTTGCAAATAAGTCTGTATTTAGATTAAATACATCAAAGAAATATATTGAAAAATAAAAAAGTTGAAAAAATGCATTTTTTAAATATGCTTCCGGTAGAAACCGGACGTGAATACGACGCACGAAAAGGCAATTCTACAAACCACAATGTCATGATCTATCATCTCCAAAAAGTCTCCAGTTCATATTCACAGCCGTTTTCGATAAAAATGCGCGACAAAATCGTATTTTAAAATCAGAAAATTGTCCATAACTTGGCACCAGAAGCGAATTTTCCAAATTTTTCTTCGGATGTAACAACTTCATATAATGACACATATTTTGTGAAAGTTTCATTGAAAGCCGCTGAATAGTTTTCGAGAAATCCCGTGCACAAAATTTTGTCTAAAAAAGAATAATAATAAATAAGAAACAGTAGAATCACTATAAGGTCTTCCGTGAAGACGGAAGACCTTAACTAGATACGATCTCGTTGCGAGCAACGAGTGGGTCTTCCGTCCGATTCTGAAGTAAAAAACGAAAAATCTTGCAGAAAAAGTGATAAAAAAAAATGGACATTCGGGGGAGCGAACCCGGGTCGCCCGCGTAACAATCCGACGCGCTAACCATTCAGCCATTGAAAACACCGCTTCAAATTTTTAAATTCGAAAATCTCGAGATTGCCTTTTTTGATTCTAAAACAAATTACATATTTCGCATCCGCAAAAGAGTCACTTTTAAGATGTCTAATATCAAAGAAAAATATTGGAAAACAAAAAAGTTGAAAAATTGCGGTTTTTTAAAATTCGCTTCCGGTATCGACCGGAAGCACTGACGAAAAATTGAAAGTATAGGTGCAAAACTACAACATGTCATCTATTAGTCCTGAAAATGACATCATTTTAGCTTTTGCCGTTTTTGAGTTTTTGTGTCGACAAAATGGTCACTAAAAATCCGATTAAAGGTCGATAACTTCCGACCGGAAGTGATTTTGCAAAAATAAAAAAAAAAATGGATCAAGTTTAGATCATGATACATCATCTCTGAAAATTTCAAAGAAATCCGTCCATGCATCTCTGAGAAATCGTCTGCACAAAATTTTGACGAAAAAAAATAATAATAACTAATAATAATAGTGAAAAAGAAACAATAGAATAATAGAAGGGTCTTCCGTTGGAGACGGAGGACCCTAATAATAAGAAACCGAGTAAAAACAATATGTTCCCAAACTCCGTTTGGGGAACATAATAATAACTAGAAATGATCTCGTTGCGAGCAACGAATAGGTCTTCCGTCCGATTCCGAAAAATAACCTATAAAATCGAGCTGAAAATGGATTAAACATATTTTGGACACACTGGTAATTGAAACGGGTCACTAGCGTGAAAATCCAATACGCTTATCGATTACGCTATTTGAACAACTACTCTTACTTCACTTGTATGTACATATAATTCTGCAACAGTTAATCTGTCTTGAAATTATGAAAGAAGGGTCACTATTCATAATTTCGCGCCAAACGCAACGAGTAAATCTTAGCAAATTTCTCTTGGAATGTTCATGGTCCTTTGGATGAGACGGTATAGACCGAGGCCCCGTGTCACAGCAGGTGTGGCAGGATAAAGATCCCTCCCTGCTTATTGGCCCTGAGTGCCGAGCATAGGCTCAAATTTGCAGCCCTCCACCGGCAATGGTGCCATCTCCATATCAGTGAAATATTCTGGAGAGGGACGTTAAACAGTATACAATTAATCAATCAATCAATCATATATAGGCAAATAAAACTGAAGCAGTGAAACAGCTATGAATGGTTAATTTTTCAATTTTCAATCACGAAAGTTGATTATTCCAATTACTCACATTTTCATGAAAAAGGTGGTATGTTTCACCGAAAAAAAATGCCTCGATCGCCCAACGAGGGTCAAGAAATTAGATTCCATTATATTCAATAACTTGCATTGAGAAAATAAAATGTTTTAAAGGTCAATTAAACGGTATTTGAAAAATTGTTATCTTTAAAAACAAAATATTTTCTTATTGTAACAGTTGTCCTTTCTATTGATTTAATATGACACAAGTGTGCATTAGAAAACAGTGGTCACGTTTTTTACTTACTACATTCTTGAAAAACTATTAATTATAACTATGATTTAAGCTATGTGTTACCGTGATGCAAAAACAAAAGATATAGATATTGTACTTCATTTGCACATTAATTCTTTTCTATTTCTCCTTTGAGAAACAACCAAAACCAATTAAAGAAGACTTGTAAGTAGACCTTGGATAATAAATGTAGTTTGACACTGAATTGCAACGAACCTACGACGTGACAATCCAAGTATCCCTACACATTTCATTGCTCCTTATGTTACTTTCGTTCAAGCAAACGCTCGGCTGCCTCTGTAAACCCCTATTGCGAAATGTCGGAATTGACAGAGACCGCCGCCATTAAGATCACGCTTCAGACTTTTGAATGTTAATATCTCGAGTTCGAATTCATCAATCTACAAACGAATTATATATACAGCCTAATGAGAAATGTATCTATCAACCATACAAATATGATTTGAAAATATTGAAAAACAAAAAAGTTCAAAAATTTGACTTTTTTTCTTTGCATGCCGTTACGACAGGAAGTAGAGACGACGTACAAAAGATCGCGTCTTGGATAGTACTTATCACGATCTATAATCCCTGAAAGTTTCACAGTGATATCTTTTACCGTTCTTTAGATTATCTGCGAAGAAAATGTCATTTCAAAATCAGAAAATTGTCCGTAACTTGGCACCAGAAAGGAATTTCCAAAAGAACCTACAGGATATAATAACTGCAGATTGCAACACATTGTTCTTGCAAATTTCATAAAAATCCATCCAGTAGTCATCGAGAAATCACGTGCACAAAATTTGATGGTCAGAAAAACAATAATTATAACGAGCTCAGGCGAGCTTCAACGCATTTTGCGCTGGAAAGATATAGACTCAAAAAAGCAATTTAGCAATCCTTCCTCTACCTTCACTGAAAATCTCAAGTCAATATCTTGATTCGTTTTTTAGTGATTGCCCGGACAAGCTGACCCTCTTAAAATCAGTAAATCGTCCATATCTCACGACCGGAAGTGACGACGTACTTATAAAAAATTTCCAATAAGGTTCAGACCAATATCTATCAGATCTGAAAGTTTCGTGAAAATCGACTGAGCCGTTTTCGAGAACTGGCGTGCACAAAAATCGGTAAAAAAAAAATAAGAAGAATAATAACTAGAAAGTCTGCTATTGCAAGCAATAGCATATGTCGCCCCGTACTGGACTTTCATTTTTATCATCACTAAAACAATGGTCCATTAGCTAAGCTTGGACAACAATCGAGTTGTATCAGTCCTTTCCGTTGGAAACGGAAGACCTTAATTTGGTACATCAAATTTTATTTTTAGAATCGGTAGGAGAAGAAAGTAGTGCATGAAAAAATTACAAGTTCCTAAATTTGCAGACTTGCATAAAAGAAATTGGGCAGAGGAACTGAACTGAGCCTCTTACTTGTTAATTGGTAGTATCTTTCCTACCAATAAAGCTTGGCAAATGTATTTTTTTAAGAAGATCAGCAAGTTTCTATCTAGAGGCGTTTTTCGGGAAAATTGTGGACAAAATGACCCTTAAAAATCAGAAAATCGACGATATCTCAAGACCGGAAGTGACGTCATCGAAACAGAAAAAAACGCATAAGGTTCAAGTGATGTTCCGTACGTCCTGAAAGTTTCATATGATTTTGTTGTGCCGTTTTCGAGAAATCGCGTGCACAAAATCGGTAAGAAAAAAAACAATAATAATAAAAGTGAAAAAGAAACCGAAGAAAAACAATAAGGTCTTCCGCTGAAGACGGAAGACCTTAATAATAAGAAACAATAGAATCGCTATAAGGTCTTCCGTGACGACGGAAGACCTTAACTAGATGAGATCTCGTTGCGAGCAACGAGTAGGTCTTCCGTCCGATATTTCGATTAGATGAGATATGATTTTGACTATGATCTTTGTTACAAAATAATGATATCAACACTTCTCTCACTTGATTAAATTGTTGTTATTTATTCAACAATATCAAATACTTATAGATGAACGTGATTTGGCCCCTAATTTTAGGAACCAGCCCCTTTTTCTTGTTTTCAAATGAAAAGTCTCGTGATTTTGAAATGTTTTTGTTCAGCACCTATTCACATATTTCTTTTCGTTGAAGAGATGTCTTGAATGAGAATATTTAGGGGCCACCTCTCCAAGTCCTTGATAGGACTGTTTTTTTTTTTAAATCTTCAAAAGATGCATATTGTTTGGAACATTATTCTGACCATCTTTTGCTCAATATTGCTTATTAAAATATTCCTTCTTTTCGAGATACAAGCCGTCAAAGATTTAAGATTCTAGCCCCTTGTGGCCCCTAATTACGTAACATATGATCAAAATTTTACAATATATTGTTGCAAATTGTTTAGATGAATATCTTTGCTTCTGTAATGTATTACAAAATATTGATCATTTAAGAAATATAAATGCCTCTGAGCCCCTGATTTGAGGGTCACCCCCTTTTTCGTGATTTCAAATGAAAGGTCTTGTGATTTTGAAGACTTTTTGTTCAACATTCATTCAGAGATTACTTTCCGTTATGGCGATATGTTGAATGGAAAAATTTAAGGGCCACTTCTCCAAGTCCTTAAAGGGGCCAGTTTTCAAAAATCAAAAGTATGCATTTTGTTTAGAACATTATACCGACCATCTTTTGTTCAATATCGCTTATTAAAATATTCCCCCTTTTCGAGATATACAGCGTCAATGATTTGACATTCTGGCCCCTTGTGACCCCTAATTACGTAACATATGATCAAAATCTTATCATATATTGTTGCAAATCATTAAGATAAATACTTTTGCTTCAGTTATGCTTAACAAAATATTGATCATTAGAGAGTTATAGATAAAAGACTTTTGGCCCCTCTGAGCCCTTATTTGAGGGGTTAGCCCCTTTTTCTTGACTTCAAATGAAAGGTCTTATAAAACTGCATAACTTTTCTTCTATATGTTTTAACAAATTATGAATATATACGAAGATATGAAACAAAACGTGTCATGTTTTGTGAGATATTTCTGAGACATATTTTTGGCTCTATCGAGCATCGGCGCCATTTACGCTAGAAAGATTTGGACGCCTGCCTGCATCTCAGCAAACCCTCCTTTACTTTCAATGAAAATCTTGAGTCATTATCTTAAGTCGTTCCGGAGGAGTTTCCAGGACAAGCTGACCCCCTAAAAATAGGAAAATCGTCCATATCTCACGACCGGAAGTGACGTCATCGACGACTTATATTTCCGACAAGGTTCGGATAAATATCTATCAGATTTGAAAGTTTGGTGAAAATATGTCGAGCCATTCCCGAGAACTCGCGTGCACAAAATCGGTAAGAAAAAAAAGAATAATAATAGGGAAAAAGAAACCGAACGAAAACAATAAGGTCTTCCGTTGGAAACGGAAAACCTTAACTAGATAAGATGAGATATGATTTTGACTGAGATATTTGTTTAAAAAGAATGACATTGAGTTTTCCCTAGTTAAAGTTTCTCATTTTTTTCACGATATTCTGAACATCTTTTGTTTGATAAGGCTTATGAAAATACACCCCCTTTTCGAGACAAAAAGCATAAAAAATATAGCATTTTCGTCCCTTGCGACCCCTAATTACGTAACATATGATAAAAATATATAATTATATATTTTTTCAAATCGTTAAGATGAATACTTTGGCCTCAGTAATGTATAACAAAATATTGATCATTAGAGAGTTATAGATAAAAGAATATTGGCCCCTCTGAGCCCCTAATTTGAGGGGTCAGCGCCTTTTTCTTGATATTAAATGAAAGGTCTTGTGATTTTGAAGATTTTTTGTTCAACAATTATTCAGAGATTTCTTTTCGTTGTGGAGATATGTTAAGTGGAAATATTTAGGGGCCACTCCTACAAGTCCTTAATGGGGCCGTTTTACAAAACTTCAAAGTATGCATATTGTTTAGAACATTATTCTGACCATCTTTTGTTCAATATTGCTTATCAAAATATTCCCCCTTTTTGAGATATAAAGCGTCAAAGATGTGACATTCTGGCCCCTTGTGACCCCAAATTACGTAATATATTATTAAAATATCATCATATATTGTTGCAAATTGTTAAGATAAACACTTTTGCTTCAGTAATGTATAACAAAATATTGATCGTTAGAGAGTTAAAGATAAAAGACTTTTGGCCCCTTTGAGCCCCTAATTTTAGAGGTCAGTCCCTTTTTCTTGATATCAAATGAAAGGTTTTGTGATTTTGAAGATTTTTTGTTCAACACTTATTCAGAGATTTCTTTTCGTTGTGGAGATATGCTCAATGAAAATATTTAGGGGCCACTCCTACAAGTCCATATTGCTTATCAAAATATTCCCCCTTTTTGAGATATAAAGCATCAAAGATCTGATATTCTGGCCCCTTGTGACCCCTTATTACGCAAGATATGCTTAAAAGTTTATGATATATTGTTTCAATTGGTTTAAAATTTAAAAATATCGAAAAATCGAGCAGAAAAAATGATAAAATTTTTTGGTCACATGGGGGATCGAACCCGGGTCGCCCGCGTGACAATCCAACACGCTAACCATTTAGCCATTGAGATCGCCGCTTCGCGTTTTCAAATGCATATATCTCGAGATTGGCTTTTTCGATTTTAAAACAAATTACATATTTCGCTTCTGCAAAAGGGTCCCTATTCAATTCTAAAACAAAAATATTAAAAAAGAAAAGTTGAAAAATTGCGTTTTTTAAATTCGTTTCCGGTATTGACCGGAAGTACTGACGACGCACGAAAAGGCGATTCTGCAACGCTATAAGTCATGAACTATCATCTCCAATTAATCTTCAGTTCATATCTAAAGCAGTTTTCGCTACTAAATCAAGACAAAATTGCATTTTAAAATCAGGAAATTGTCCATATCTCACGACCGGAAGTGACGGCGTCAACGAAAAAAATTTCCAGTAAGGTACAGATCAGTACCTATCAGATGTGAAAGTTTCATGAGAATCGGCCCAGTAGTTTACGAGAAATCGCGTGCACAATATCGGTAAGAAAAATAATAATAATAACTAGATGAGATCTTGTTGCGAGCAACGAGTAGGTCTTCCGTTGAATTTCTAGATAAGATGAGATGTGATTTTGACTGAGATAATCGTTAAAAGAGGATGACTTTAAGTTTTCTTTCATTAAATGTAAAATTTCTCATTTTTATCAGGGTATTCTGAACATCTTTTGTTCAATAAAGCTTATAAAAATACTCCCCCTTTTTGAGACTTAACGCATAAAAAATACATCATTTTGTCCCTTGCAACTCCTAATTACGTAACATATTATCAAAATTGTATCATATATTGATACAAATCGTTATGATGAATAAATTTGCTCCAGTAATGTAGAACAGAATTTTGATCATTAAAGAGTTATAGATAAAAGACTTTTGGCCCCTCTGAGCCCCTATTTTGAGGGATCAGCCCCTTCTTCTTGATATTGAATGAAAGGTCTTGTGATTTTGAAGATTTTTTGTTCAACAATTATTCAGAGATTTTCGTTGTGGAGATATGTTAAGTGGAAATATTTAGGGGCCACTCCTACAAGTCCTTAATGGGGCCGTTTTACAAAACTTCAAAGTATGCATATTGCTTAGAACATTATTCTGACCATCTTTTGTTCAATATTGCTTGTCAAAATATTCTCCCTTTTCGATATATAAAGCATCAAAGATTTGATATTCTGCCCCCTTGTGACCCCTAATTACGTAACATATGATCAAAATTGTATCATGTATTGTTGCAATTCGTTAAGATAAATACTTTTGCTTCAGTAATGTATAACAGAATATTTATCATTAGTGAGTTATAGATAAAAGACTTTTGGCCCCTCTGAGCCCCTCATTTGAGGGGTGAGCCCTTTTTTCTTGATATTATATGAAAGGTCTTATGATTTAAAAGATATTTTGCTCAAAACTAATTCAGAGATTTCTATTCGTTGTGGAGATATGCTAAACGGAAATAATTGTGGGCCACTCCTACAAGTCCTTAATGGGGCTGTTTTACAAAACTTCAAAGTATGCATATTGTTTAGAACATTATTCTGACCATCTTTTGTTCAATATTGCTTATCCAAATATTCCCCCTTTTCGAGATATAAAGCGTCAAAGATTTGACATTCTGCCCCCTTGTGACCCCTAATTACGCAACATATGATCAAAATTGTATCATATATTCTTGCAAATCGTTAATATAAACACTTTTGCTTCAGTAATGTATAACAAAAAATTGTTCATTAGAGAGTTATAGATAAAAGACTTTTGGTCCCTCTGAGCCCTTAATTTGAGGGGTGAGCCCCTTTTTCTTGATATCAAATGAAAGGTCTTGTGATTTTGAAGATTTTTTGTTCAACACTTATTTAGAGATTTCCACTCGTTGTGCACATGTGCTAAAAGGAAATATTTAGGGGCCACTCCTACAAGTCCTTAATGGGACCGTTTTACAAAAATTCAAAGTGTGCATATTGTTATGAACATTATTTTGGTCATCTTTTGTTCAATATTGCTTATTAAAATATGCCCCATTTTTGAGATATAAATCGTCAAAGATTTGACATTCTGTCCCCTTGTGACCCCTAATTACGTAACATATGATCAAAATTAAATCATATATTGTTACAATTCGTTAAGATAAGCAATTTTGCTTCAGTAATGTATAACAAAATATTGTTCATTAGAGAGTTATAGATAAAAGACTTTTGGTCCCTCTGAGCCCTTAATTTGAGGGGTGAGCCCCTTTTTCTTCATACCAAATGAAAGGTCTTGTCATTTTGAAGATTTTTTGTTCAACACTTATTCAGAGATTTCTTTTCGTTGTGGAGAAATGCTAAATTGAAATACTTAGGGGCCACTCTCACGAGTCCCTAATGGGGTCGTTTTACAAAAATTCAAAGTATGCATATTGCTTAAAACATTATTCTGGTCATCTTTTGTTCAATATTGCTTATTAAAATATCCCCCCTTTTTGAGATATAAAGCATAAAAGATTTGACATTCTGGCCCTTCGTGACCCCTAATTACGCAAGATATGCTTAAAAGTTTATAATATATTGTTCCAAATGGTCTAAAATTAAATAATATCAAAAATTCGAGCAGAAAAAATGATAAAATTTTTTGGTCATATGGGGGATCGAACCCGGGTCGCCCGCGTGACAATCCAACGCGCTAACCATTCGGTCATTGGGATCGCCGCTTCGCGTTTTCAAATGCAAATATCTCGAGATTGGCTTTTTCGATTTTCAAACAAATTACATGTTTCGCTTCTGCAAAAGGGTCTCTATTCAAATCAAATACAAAAATATTAAAAAAGAAAAGTTGAAAAATTGCGTTTTTTAAATTTGTTTCCGGTATCGACCGGAAGTATTGACGACGCACGAAAAGGCGATTCTGCAACGCTATAAGTCATGAACTATCATCTCCAATTAATCTTCAGTTCATATCTAAAGCAGTTTTCGCTACTAAATCAAGACAAAATTGCATTTTAAAATCAGAAAATTGTCCATAACTCACGACCGGAAGTGATGTCTTGAAAACGCTTAAAAACGTATCAAGATCAGTTGATGATCTATTACATATGAAAATTTCATGTGAACCGGCCGAGCCGTTTCTGAGAAATCGCGTGCACAAAATCGGTTGGAAAAATAATAAGAATAGGGAAAAAGAAACCGAAGAATAACAAGAAGGTCTTCCGTTGGAGACGGAAGACCTTAATAATAACTTGATACGATCTCGTTGCGAGCAACGAGTGGGTCTTCCGTTCGATTCTTGATGAGATAAGATCAGATTCTGATTGAGATTTTCGTTCTAAAATAATGATTTTCCATAATCTGTAAAAAGACTTTGAACAATAAAAACTTCTAAAATCGACTTTTGGCACCTCACGGCCCCTAAAATTAGAAATCAACCCTTTTTTCTTCATATCATTTTTAAGCTCTTACGATTATAAACACTTTTTGTTCAACTATTCAGAGAATCTGTTTTGTTTTCGAGTTATTCGCAAAAGAAATATTGAGGGACCAGCCCTTCAACTCCCTAATGGGGACGTTTAGCGAAAAATGAAAGGTTGCATATTGTTCAGAACATGATTTTGAACATCTTTTG
Source organism: Saccostrea glomerata (assembly GCA_003671525.1). Taxonomy (NCBI): domain Eukaryota; kingdom Metazoa; phylum Mollusca; class Bivalvia; order Ostreida; family Ostreidae; genus Saccostrea; species Saccostrea glomerata. Next base: position 701,658 of record PRKT01000271.1, on the reverse strand, counting down.
TTCAACATTACTTGTCAAAATATTTCTCACTTTCGAAATAAAAAGCGTCAGAGATTTAGCCCTCTGGCCCCTCGTGGCCTCTGATTATGTAATATACGACATTTAAATCATAATATACAGTTTTGGATTGTTGAGATAAACATTTTTGCTTCAGTAATGTATTACAAAATATAAACTCCTAAAGAGTTACAGATTTAAGACTTTTGGCCCCTCCTGGCCCCTAATTTGAGTGCCCAGTCCCCATTTCTTGATCTCATCTTGAAGCTCTTAGGATTTTGAACACTTTTTGTTCAACAACTATTTTGAGATTCGTTTTCGTTTTCGAGTTATTTGCAAAAGAAATATTTAGGGGCCAACCCTTCAACTCCCTAATGGGGATGTTTAGCAAAAAACGAAAGGTTGCATAATGTTTAGAAGATGATTTTGAACATCTTTTGCTCAATATTACTTGTCAAAATATTTCTCACTTTCGAGATATAAAGCGTCAAAAATTTAGCATTCTGGCCCCTTGTGGCCCCTAATTATGTACCATACGACATTAAAATTATAATATACAGTTGTAGATTGTTGAGATAAACATTTTTGCTTCAGTAATGTATACTTAAATATTAACTATAGACAGAGACACAAAACGAGAACAACCTGTGTATGCAACTCCTAAAAAGAATCAAAGTATTCCAGTTAATTCTACCGGCGAAGATATGTATGCGCAAGTTAACAAACCGAACAAAAACACGAAACATAGTCCTGTTCGCACGCAAAATCAGGATGGACTGGTTTATATGGAAGTTGATCATAGTGGAGATTCGAAAACTGAAAACTCGCCCTACACAAATGACTACAGTTCCGAAACTGTAGCCTACGCAGAAGTTAAAACTAAATGATAGAATGAGTTAAATGGATTTCTTTACCTTAAAGAAAGCATCGTGATTTTTTTTTCACTTGTACCAGAAGAGATCAAGAGTATTATCAAAACTACGTGTAGTAATTATAGAATCATTCTCATCATAAATTTGCTTTAAGCAATTGTCTTCATTCTTAAATTCTAATCGTCCTTTTTATAGAGATAATAAACTGAAATTTAGCCAATGTGATAAAAAAAATGAATATTTACTTAATGAAATTTGATTCTTATATTTTTATGTAGGGAAGCGGGGGTAGAATTGAAATGAATCCCGCCCCTGGTGTTTCCAAGTTCCGTGTAAAACTTTGCTCTGCTCCTATTTTGAATTGTTTGACTTTTGAGCTTGTAATGAATATTGTTCGTTATCTATATATTTCCTTGTTCTAAGACATCATCGTCTTAAAAATACATGTAGCAAACGTTAGTAGGCATGTAGTTAAAAATCAAAGATTTTAAATTTTATTAGATATACTTTATCATGTTTAAAAGTTGCTATGTTTCTGTTCTTTAGAAGTTTGTGGTGAAGGGATTAGTTGTTGCTTAGTTCTAATAATTGAAATTGAGAAATACACATACAGGGAATGTGTTTTTTTCATTTCTAAGAGAAGTTTTCTTTGAAATTTTAAATCAGTATACTCTGAATGTTTTATAAATGTTACATGTAAAAGAATGCATAAACATAATATATCCATACTAGTACATGTACCACCACATGAAACCCCAGAAGACATGTTGAACACGACGAACAAGTCGCCCACATGCATGGGTAAAATGACATTGTAAAATAATTGCTAGATCATCTTTATGGTAGAAATACTTCATCAACACCTCAACGAAGCTACATGTAAGAAATACATGTATAACGTATCACTCCTGCCCTATCCATAAAAAATCCTGATAAGAGGTGTTGATAGCATCAATAAAAAATAGGCAAAAGGAGCAAAGGACTTTACGGTTAATAAGAAACTGATCATGACAATTAAATAACAATATACCCGTAACATTTAATTTATCAATGTTACTACACAAGTGAAAACTGCTCTTGTTGTTATTTAAAACCTACACATCTTTCTCCATTTTTTATTAAATCTGTGGAAATGATCCACAATTAGGATGTTTAATCCATTTTGTCAAGTTGGCCTATCAGAGTTGTGAGTTTTTTTTTTTTTATTGGTTATAAAAAGAACATTTATTGGAATGTACTCACCAACTCAAGTTGTTATTTCTTATATTTTAGTGCGCAGACATTGTGCATATTACGATGATTTATTACTCACTAAACTAATGATTTAGCTTAGTTTCTTGGAAAGGGTTTGTTTAATGAAACACAAGCAATCTATCAATTGTTGTATATATCATGTATCACTGATACAGCTGTTTGTTATAAAATGGTTTATTTGTGAATTGTATATTTATAAGGGCTGGGTGTTGTGGCCATAATGGACTATATTGATTTCCTTTAGAAGAGATCCATATAAAAATATACATAACGATCAAATTTTAAAACCAAAATGGTATTTTTTTCTTTGCCAAGTGATAGTTGACAGCTTAGGAGATAATATCTAAAAAATGAAGTAATGTCTTGAGCCCCTCCCCCAAGGCCTCTTTAAAAGAATGTCGGTACCCATAAGAATCACAATAATTAACTTTTTAGCTCACCTGAGCCAAAGGCTCAAGTGACCTTTTCTGATCAAAATTTGACCGTTGTCTGTCGTTGTCGTCGTTGTCGTCGTTGGCGTTAACTTTTCACATTTCATCTTCTCAAGAACCACTGTGCCAATTTCAACCAAACTTGCTACAAAGTATCCTTGGGAAAAGGGGATTCAAGTTTGTTCATGCCCTTTTCCAAGGGAAGATAATTATGAATTAGAGAAAAATTCATGGCATTTTTAAAAAATCTTCTTCTCAAGAACCACTGGTCCCGGAAAGATGTGAAATCATCCTCAGATAGTGTAGATTCAAGTTTGTTCATGCCCTTTTCCAAGGGAAGATAATTATGAATTAGAGAAAAATTCATGGCATTTTTAAAAAATCTTCTTCTCAAGAACCACTGGTCCCGGAAAGATGTGAAATCATCCTCAGGTAGTGTAGATTCAAGTTTGTTCAAATCATGACCCCCAGGGGTAGGGTGGGGCCAAAATGGCCGATTAAAGTTTTACATAGGAATATAAAGGAAAAATCTTTAAAATCTTCTTGTCAAGAAATATTGAGCCAGGAAGGATGAAACTCATAATGAATCCTCCTCAGGTAGTGTAGATTCAAGTTTGTTCAAATCATGAACCCCTGGGGGTAGGGTGGGGCCAAAATGGCCGATCAAAGTTTTACATAGGAATATAAAGGAAAAATCTTTAAAATATTCTTCTCAAGAACCACTGGGCCAGGAAAGATGAAACTCCAGTGGAGTCATCCTCAGGTAGTGTAGATTCAATTTTGTTCAAATCATGACCCCCGAGGGTAGGGTGGGGCCAAAATGGCCGATCAAAGTTTTACATAGGAATATATATGAAACATCTTCTCCTCCAGAACCATTGAGACAGGAAAGATAAACTCCAGTGGAATCATCCCCAGATAGTGTAGAATCAAGTTTGTTCAAATCATGACCCCCGGCGGTAGGGTGGGGCCAAATGGATGATAAAAGTTTTACATAGGAATATCTAGGGAAACCTTTTAAAATCTTCTTTTCAAGTACTTTAAAGCCATGTTTAGTGATATTTATAGGGAATCATCCTCAGGTAGTGTAGATTCAAGTTTGTTCAAATCAT
>PRKT01000271.1:684589-697933 GCA_003671525.1 Saccostrea glomerata | reverse complement strand
AACCCCCCCCCCCCCCCCCCTCCCCTCAGTAAACTTTCAGTTCTGATCTGATGTGTGTTTTTTCCTAGCCAATTGCTCAGGTGAGCGATGTGGCCCCTGGGCCTCTTGTTTATGATTGTTGTCTTCTTTTTCCCTGGATGATATTGAAACTATCAATACCTTTTACTATGTTTGTCTGCATGTTTGGAAAAGAAGTATCGGGTCAAATTAATTAGTGGTTGTTATTGAAAGAAATCTACGTGCTCCTATATGTGACATTTAATTTCATTAGATTTTTTTTTGCTGCATCATTTTTATTCTGTTTCAATCAGTCATTTTTTCAAACTTACGTATAAACTTTAGAACAGATAGGATATTCTACTTAAATCCACTTATTTCATCTCAGATTTTTACACTAAAGCTACCGTAACGCCTTAATATTTCCGTAATGAAATTACTTTTAATTTTTGTAAGATTTCTTTTCCTCATGAGAAACAGTTTTATTTAAGAATGCATTGTAAATGACGAGTTCACACAATCTAATGCATTCCTTGGTAATAATCTACAGGAAAATAAAAACCGCTTATGTAGATCATGTATAATAAATATAAACGAATGTTATAATAATTATGTAAAAAATGAGAGGAAAAGAAGGACTGTGTAAAATCAATTTTGTTTTCTGATATGGTGAAGAGTAAAATACGCTGGTAGAATAAATATTAATACAAAGATGGGAGTGGAAAACATCCTTATGACGGTTTATATCTTAGTTGTGATTACACATCGTTTTCTGCAGCCGGACAAATTTTTATTGCATTCAAGAATTGAGTCCGAGTGTTTAATAAAGAATCAATTCAAAATATATTCACAACACTAATATATGGAAATATTAAAAAAAAGGAAACGCTAGGTAATTTTTAATATAGGTAATTTTTTTTTGACTAGCTGCATAACCGGCAAATCATAAAAATTGGCCAAAGGTATATCTCAATACCGTGCAATTAAAAAAAGTGGCCAGAATTACACAACCATGAAATGTACGGAAGCGTATTGCTGCCACTTGAAAAAAAATATTGCAAGTCGTACGTACGACTTAGTATCTCGTACGTACGACTTAGTATCTCGTACGTACGAGATACTAAGTCGTACGAACGAGATACTATGTCGTACGTATGACTTAATAAGTCGTACGTACGACATAATAAGTCGTACGAACGAAAATAAGTCGTACGAACGACATAAAATTAAGTCGTACGAACGACATAAAAGTGGTACGAACGACATAATAAGTCGTACGTACGAGATCATAAGTCGTACGTACGACAAAATGAGTCGTACGAACGAGATAATAAGTCGTACGTACGAGATAATAAGTCCTACGTACGAGATAATAAGTCGTACGTACGAGATACTAAGTCGTACGAACGAGATACTATGTCGTACGTACGACATACTAAGTCGTACGCACGACATAATAAGTTGTACGAACGAGATACTAAGTCGTACGTACGACATAATAAGTCGTACGTACGACATTATAAGTCGTACGAACGAGATACTAAGTCGTACGAACGAGATACTTAGTCGTACGAACGAGATACTATGTCGTACGTACGACATACTAAGTCGTACGTACGACATAATAAGTCGTACGTACGACATAATAAGTCGTTCGAACGAGATAATAAGTCGTACGAACGAGATAATAAGTCGTACGAACGAGATAACATTAACCCCTTGTAGTCATGTGTACAAGATAATATGTGACTTATACGCTATAATATGTAGTTATTCGGATTTCTTTATAATATCATGAATAGACGGACGTGCTAATAGTTGTGCATTTGGTTGCTAAAACGGAAGAACCTAAATTTCATATACATATGTAAATTCAATCTATTTAACAGTTAAAAGAGTCAATTTTACGTGTTGACTTAGAAGTCCAATACAACGCAGCTCCCGTCCAACCCTCAAAGAATCTGATGTTTTGATAGGTTTTTATCGAAGGAATATTATAAATAAAGCTTTTTAGGGGGTACGATGTGGGTGAAAAGTACAAAAATCCCGAAAATGAAAAATATTTCTTTAATTATAAATATGGTTTATATTTATGTTTAATGTCCTTTTAATTGGAAAAGCTCGGATGTTTTGAGACTGACATTCAACATTTTTACTGTAGCCTGGTTCGAATCAACTGGTGGCACACGTTTACTTCTATAAAAACAGGCTTGTGAATTTCACTTCATTTTCCTTTATAAATGATTTCTTTCTCTTTAGATATAAACGCCATTTATGAGAATGTAGACCAGAAATATTATTCTCCAAAAATTATTCCACAGTGTAAGCATACATTGTTTGAGGACAAGAATTATTCATTCTTCATCACGATGAAGGAGTCACAAGGCAACACTAATCAAGTACTCATTTCTACCCCTTACCCACTAAGATGCCGTGCTTACCTAATTCCCCAAGATATAATATATTTTAGGAAAAAGGTAACCCCCCCAAAAAATAAAATAAACAAACACAAAACATGAATGACATGCGGTTGATCCTATAGTATACATCCCCTCAAGAAAAACAATAAAATGCGTGTGAATAATCTAATACATTTAATCTCGGAAAAATTTCCAAACGAATCAATTAAAATTAAAATCGCAGAAGTAGTAAATGATGTGAGGGACAGAATATCTTCTAGATTTGATTCTAAGAAGATTATTTATCTATTAAGCGAAGATAACATTTTTCTAACAGGTTTTACGTATATGATCAGCTTGAAGACCTGGGGGCTGTAGCAGAAAGCATGCAATTTAGATTTTAAATGACTTTAAGCAAAGTTGCCACCCTAAAATTAATATATATACATGAAATGTTTCTTTATCAAATAAATAAGCCGTAAACTATAATTTGATAAGAAAAAAATTGATTTATTTCAGCTGTTAAAATTTGATCATTTTCATATGGAGCTCTTCTTCTAAAGGAGAGCAAGGGGGCTTTTTAAAGTTTCTACTTCTTTCAGTACAATTTTCCCTCATATAATACTATATGTACATTACCCTTATTTCACTTTACTATATCACAAAGCTGGGGAGGGGGCAACCGGCCTTTCAATGCAAATTTTAAAAATTTTAAAAAATAAAGAAATAAAAAAGGACTTACGGACTAACTGACGTGCCAAAGACATTATACCACTCGCAACCTGTTGTTATAAAAGTAATTTATAATTTCTCTCTACATTCAAACACTCTTTCAGACTTTCTAGACGATATCCTAAATAGCCATTTACTCTTGATAAATACCATTTTTAGCCCGATATTGATAAGGCTTTGAAAATAGGCAGGGTCAGGGATAAAATCATTATATCATATTGAATAAAATCTTTATCCTTCCTAGTCTATAATTTATGAATTGTAATAAACTAACAGTTTTGCAGATAAATATGAAATAAACTATGTAAAATCCCAAGTTCGAATCGGGCAGCGGTGATAAACTTACTTGATTTGAATTTTCTGCAATCCAACAGACAATTCAAATCAAGCGAGTTTATCGCCTGTAGAAACGAATATAAAGGGCTAGAAATTTGATAAAATAAACATATAGGTTAAAAAATGTGTTTTGAATTAGGGATTGACCAATGCTGGAAAGATTTTTCCCAAAAGTGAGTTCAAATCTTGCGCTGAAGATTGCACATTATTTGCATTTAATATATGATCAAAGACTAAAATACAAAACCATGAAGCTATACAGCTCTCCAACTACATTCTGAGTATCTCGTACGTACGACTTAGTATTTCGTTCGTACGACTTATTATGTCGTACGTACGACTTAGTATCTCGTTCGTAAGACCTATTATTTATTTACGTACAACTTAGTATGTCGTACGTACGACTTATTATCTCGTTCGTACTACTTATTATGTCGTACGTACGACTTAGTATCTCGTTCGTACGACTTATTATGTCGTATGTACAACTTAGTACGTCGTACAAACGACTTAGCATCTCGTTCGTACGACTTATTATGTCGTACGTACGACTTATTATGTCGTACGTACGACTTATTATGTCGTACGTACGACTTAGTATGCAATCGGCAATCCTCGGCTGACTCCCCTTCGCTCCTCGGATGTGATAGGTGAAGAAATACGCAACAGATCGCTACATTTCTCCGCCGGAAGTGCCTTATCACTCATTGTTCCACATGCTTGAAGATGGCCGAAAACGTTGATTTTTTAGATTGTTTGAGGTATGCGAAAGATTGTCTGGGCATTGAGTTTGAACTTAAATATAAACAGATAGAGACGCTTAGGTCTGTTTACGAGGGGAATGACACATTGGCTGTTTTACCAACGGGCTTTGGTAAGAGCGTTATCTTTCAGCTGCTACCATTCATGTTCCAGAGGAAATTCGGCCGTCGCCAGCCTATGATCACCATTATTGTTACACCATTGAATTCGATAATGCAGGACCAGGTGCAGTCTCTTACCAAGAGTGGAATACCTGCCTGCTTTCTTAATATCGAAGGTACAGGTGTGAAAACCTTCGTTGATGGTAAAAGGTATGTGCATTTACAAGTGAAATCTTACCAATATTGACCTATGAAACACCATTTCCTAGTTATAGTTTCCTAATTTTAACGAGCAATGTAGTTCTTTTAAGTGTGAAATTTAAATTTAAATTTAAACACATATAAGCTTGAATCTGTGCGCTGTGTGTTCTTTATTGTGTAATACAGCAGGAACAGGATGTGAAGGTACCGTTTGAGAAATACATGCACTGCTCCTATTTATAACCAATAACTGTCTAATTTTTTTGTTTTCATATTGGATCTATCAATTGGCTTGAGTGATAAATTGCATAATTGGAAGTACAAATGTTTTTGACTTAATTATATTATTATTAAACATCATTTGGCTAATGTATATTGATCGAAGTAAATTGAAGAAATTTTTTATAGGGGCAGGTATGGTCAATATATGTATTATATAGATATCAAAAAAGTTTTCAGGATGAAGACTCGGACACTGATATAGAGGAAGTAGTAATATCTAGTGCCCCATTGCAGGATGTGAAGAAGGGTAACTTTTGTCTTATATATGCTCATCCAGAGACTTTAGTAGATAAAAAGGACTTTGGAAAAGTTTTACGAAGTAGTGTGTTCCAAGAAAGAGTGTGCGCCATTGTTGTGGATGAGGTTCACATGATTTCTGAATGGTAAGCAAACATCAGGACTTAAAAAATGTGTTTCTTGTCAGATTTACTCTAATTTTACCCCCTATCTTTACCTTTTATTCCAAATTTGTTTTTTGAACCTTAGATTTATTTACTCATACAGTTTTTCTATAGTGAATTTTTTTAACGGAAAGACACAGTTTAGAAAGACACTTAAAAAAATTGCATTGTAATAAAAGCATTGTTTATTTTAATTTATATAATTACGTATGATATATGAAGTAAAACTTTCGTCAAGGTACGAAGGTTCGATTCCTTCCCTAAGCTTTCAAAGGCAAGTTGCTGGTTGCAAAGTGGGCAAATTGCTTAGTGGCCCCGCCTTGACGTATGTATACTTATGTATGTAATATATTGTTGCACAGTTATCTGCTCTGATATAGACAACAATAAATCATTAAATGCACAAATATTTGTGGGGATAAGACTTGAATATTTTGGAAACACTCCTTTTCAATATATTGTCATATGAAAATTTTGCTTGGGAATTTAATTTCATTGATGATTGTTAACAACGAAATAAACAAATCTAAATCCTCAACATAATTTTCTGCTTTACAGTATGTTTTTCTATATCACACCAAATAGCCTAAAAATCTAAGTTCACTGCATCCATATTCATTAAGCTGAAGAGTATTGCTTTAACTTGAACATGTTCAATCAATATCTTTCTTATCGAGGATCATTAGAGTCTGCTACTTCACAAAGATTGCTCATGACATAAACATGACCTTGACCAAGGTTAATTGGGCAAGTTCAAGGTCACTTAAAAGAAATTCAATAATTTGTGTCCAGTCCACATCTTTCTTTTTGTATAAACTTCACAAGTTCCCATATTACAAAGATTGCTTATGACCTAAAGCATGTCATGACCTTGACAAAAGGTCACATGTGCAAGTTCAAGGTCTCTGAAAAGATGTTAATAATTCATATATATTCCTCGTGAAAGAACTTGAATCTACTACTTTACAAAACAATTGCTCATGACCTGAGGATGTGTCATGACCTTGATCATTTGTGCAAATCCAAGGTCACTCAAAATGTGCACAGCAACACTGTTATTAGTGACTTGGCACAACTGAAAAACCCTTTTGACAGTTCTTATTATATATGCAATTTTATCCAGTTTTATTTATGGAAAATATATTTATGTTTTTAGGGGAAAAGAATTCAGAAATTCTTTTGATAAACTGGGCAATTTGACCTGCCTTTTCCCTGATGTGCCTCATTTAGCCCTTACTGCCACAGCTACCAAATCAGACATTGCAAGGCTTTCTGAAGTATTACAATACCGAGACACACAGTTTGTTATTGCAAATCCAGACAGGCCAAACATCTACCTCGAGATCCGAAGCCGTCTGCCAAACATTCGTAAATTTGAAAAATTTGACAACATTCTGGCTGAGATAGTATCAGAACTCAGTGACAAGCTTGACAGATATCCTGTTACCATTGCCTATTGCGACAATTTGGAGGCCATAGGGTATGCATATGTGTACACAGAACAGATGCTTGGACCCAGGGCCTACGTACCACAGGAAGGAATTCCAGAGAATCGTATTTTTGGGCAATATCATAAAGACTACTCTGAGAAGATGAAGTTTCAAATTGTCTCCGAGCTTTCTAAACCACAGCCTAAACTACGACTAGTCTTCGCCAGTGTAGCCTTGGGAATGGGATTGAATGCCCCTTCAATCTCACAGATCATTCACTTCCGTCCCCCAACCACCTTAGAAAAGTACTTCCAAGAAGTAGGTCGAGCTGGACGATCTGTTATAACTTATAACTATATCAAATTAAAGTTGAGAGATCAATTCTACATCTATTATACTTATCAATAAAAAAAGCATACGAACAAGGGACTTTTTAACGCGCAAGAAAAATAACGTCCTGTTTCTGTGCACTACATCATCAGTTTCAGAGAGTTGTAATATGAATTCAAAAAACCACAATGTGGTGATCTGAAAAGACGGATGAACACGTCATGTCATAGCGTACAGTCAGCAGTAAAATAGAGTGATACGCATAGGTAAATGATGTGTTCGTTATCTCCACACTCTAATATATTTGATCTAATTTGTTTAATATGCTAAAAGCAGCACCGTCAAAATCAAAGGCGAATAGACAATTAACAATCTACAGCATCATAATTTTCCATTGTTCTAATAATATGCGAATATATGTTATTTACTCCTGCTTATCCTTTTGCCCAGAGAAAAAGTCATGTCAATCGTTTTCAATATACAATGAATATAAAAAGACTTTGTACTTTTAATATTACACATGTAAAAGCAAATATGCTGCAAGGGTTGTTCAGGATTCTTTTTTCTTACAATGATATTAGCTTGTTAGTTCATAGCTCTCAGCCCAGCGAAAAAAAAGTTTTCACTTTCTTGTTCCTTATTACATTACAATGTATATGTTTAAACTAATCTATATTATAGCTTCTGTCTGCTTAAAATTATGTTAATAAGAACCTTTCAGTTGCAATTCTTCTCTATATGAAATACATAATTCAGAAATTTGATATTTAATGACAAATGATACAAACAGACCTTTTTCAAAAAATTTGAAAATAACAACATGGGTCATGTTTAAATGAATAAAATGAAAAACCTTCACCACGTACATTTTAATTTTTTTTATTTCAAATTTGCACAAAAATGGAATTTAACGTAAAAGATATTTGTATAGATTAATGAGGATGGTTTCAGAAGGACTGATTTTGAACATTACAGTAGGTTTACAAATTCCTTATATTCTAGAAATTTATTATTTGTATCATTTGCAATGAAATTATGCCAAAAAAATATATACCAATCCAGCCAGCCATGTTTTGTTTCTATCAGCTGTCCTTAAAAAGAGTAATTCAGAAAATCTGACAGGGACTTAAGAACTAAATCTTTTCGGCTGTCTTAAACGTTTAAAAAATGAATGAGAGCACTCACGTGCATAATATTATTGCTTCCTATAGCTAGACACTGTAGTAATAATCAAAAGGTGTAAATCGAGTAGAAAAAGACCTGCTTCTGTATGTTAAAATTGTAATGAATTGAATTTTACTTCAAATCATTTAGTTTTGATCTCAAATTTATCCTTTCCTCCCACTTTTTTTTACTTTAAAGAGCTTTTCTTCCATTATATTCCGTTTTATAACTTATCGATGCGACAAGTCAACGGGTGATTCAGCTGACTTAAAAATTCTATAATTGGTTTTTATGAGTTACATGTATTAAACAATCTTTTTAACTAAACATCATCCATTGACGTATTGCTTAATGTTTTCATACGTCGTCGAGCGAAAACATTTGAGCAATTTAGCTCACATAAACAGATGGCTCAAGTTAGTTAATCTGCGCAGTACTAGTATATGTCGATTGTCTAACGTTGTTGTAGTCGTTATCGTACCATTTTCAAATCTTTCTCTTCTATTAAGAATCACTGGACCAATTTCAACCAAACTTGGCACAGATTTTTTTCTTGGTAAAAAATTTCAGTTGTGTTCAAATGAAGGGTCAAAGCTTTTTCAAAAGGAGATAACTAAGAAACAGTGAAGTATGGGTGTTTTTAAAACCAAGCGTTTCAAAAATAACTTTCCTTGACATAATGCAACTCATGTGATGACTTTCTGACATAATGTTGTTTTAAATTTTGTCAAATCATGAACTAGTGGGATAGGGTACGGGGAGCCACAACGGGAAATTAAAGTTTGAAATAGAAATAAAAAAGTAAAAGTCTTCTTCTCAAGAAAAAGAAGAACATAATTAGTTATATTTTTGTAGAAGCATCCTAAAATAGTGTATATTTTAAGTTTATTCGAATCATGACCCTCGACTCAAGAGAGATGCCACAAAGGGGCAATCAATGTAACACATGTACATAGAAGTATACGGAAAATATCTTTGAAATCCTGTTCTCTAGAAAAATATAGCAATGATTGATAGTGTAGGTACATGAAGGTATATTCTAATATGTTCAAATAATGACCCCCGAGGGAGTTGTCGTATTGTTTAATCGAAGTATTAATGGAAATTTGTAAGGAAAAAAAATCTTCTCAGGAACAGGAAAGCTCTTTTTAGAAGTTTATCTTCATATGATGTACATGTAGATTCAACTTGAATCAAATCATATCCCCTGGTTTAGGGTGGAGACACAGTGGGCGATCAAAGTGCAATGAAAAATGTTTAAGATAACTCTTTAACAGTCAATATTTTGTTATACATTACTGAAGCAAAAATGTTTATCTCAATAATCTACAACTGTATATTATAATTTAAATGTCGTATATTACATAATTAGGGGCTACAAGGGGCCAGAATGCTAAATCTTTGACGCTTTATATCTCGAAAGTGAGAAATATTTTTACAAGATATATTGAACAAAAGATGTTCAAAATCATATTCTAAACAATATGCAACCTTTCATTTTTCGCTAAACGTCCCCATTAGGGAGTTCAAGGGTTGGCCCCTAAATATTTCTTTTGCAAAATAACTCGAAAACAAAATAGAATCTCTAAATAGTTGTTGAACAAAAAATGTTCAAAATACTAAGAGCTTCAAGATGAAATCCAGGATAAGGGGCTGGGCACTCAAATTAGGGACCAAAAGGGGCTAAAAGTCTTTTTTCGATAACTCTTTTACAGTCAATATTTTGTTATACATTACTGAAGCAAAAATGTTTATCTCAATAATCTACAACTTATATTATGATTTAAATGTCGTATATTACATAATTAGGGGCTACAAGGGGCCAGAATGCTAAATCTTTGATGCTTTATATCTCGAAAGTGAGAAATATTTTTACAAGATATATTGAACAAAAGATGTTCAAAATCATGTTCTGTACAATATGCAACCTTTCATTTTTCGCTAAACGTCCCCATTAGGGAGTTCAAGGGTTTCACCCCTAAATATTTCTTTTGCGAATAACTCGAAAACAAAAAAGAATCTCTAAATAGTTGTTGAACAAAATGTGTTCAAAATCCTAATAGCTTCAAAATAAAATCCAGAAAAAGGGGCTGGGCACTAAAATTAGGGGTCAAAAGGGGCTAAAAGTCTTTTTTCGATAATTCTTTAACAGTCGATAATTTGTTATACATTACTGAAGCAAAATTGTTTATTTTAACAATCTACAACTGTATATTATGATTTAGAGGTTCTACATTGCGTAATTAGGGGCCAAAAGGTGTCAGAATGCTAAATCTTTGACGCTTTATACCTCAAAAGTGAAAAATATTTTGTTAAGTAATATTGAACAAAAGATGTTTAAAATCATGTTCTGAGCAATATGCAACCTTTCATTTTTCGCTTAACGTCCCCATTAGGGAGTTGAAGGGCTTGGCCCTTAATATTTCTTTTGCGAATAACTGGAAAACGAAAAAGAATCTCTGAATAGTTGTTGAACAAAAAGTGTTCATAATCCTGAGAGCTGTAAAATGATATGAAGAAAAAGGGCTGATCCCTAAATTTAGGGGCCCTTAGGGGCGAAAAGTCGATTTTAGAAGTCTTTATTGTTCAATGTCTTTTATACAGATTATGGAAAATCATTATTTTAGAATGAAAATCTCAATCAAAAACTGATCTCATCTCATCAAGAATCGAACGGAAGACCCACTCGTTGCTCGCAACGAGATCGTATCTAGTTATTATTATTTTTTTCCAACAGATTTTTGTGCACGCAATTTCTCAGAGATGGCTCGGCCGATATACACCAGATTTGCATATGTAATAGATATTTAATCGATCTTGATAGATTTTTTTGTTTTATGCTCTCATCACTTCCGGTCGTGAGATATGGGCAGTTTTGATTTTTAGAGGGTCTGCTTGTCCTGGAAACACCTCCGGAACGACTTAAGATATTGACTCAAGATTTTCAGTGAAAGTGAATGAAGGTTTGCTGAGTTGCAGGCAGGCGTTCAAATCTTTATAGCGCAAAAGGCGCCAAAGCTCGGTAGAGCCCGAAAAAATATCTCAGAAAAATCTCACAAAATTTGACATCTTTTTTAAAATATCTTCGTATCTATTCATATTTTGTTAAAACATAAAGAAGAATAGTTGTGCAGATACACAAGACCTTTCATTTGATATCAAGAAAAAGGGGCTAACTTCTCAAATTAGGGGCTCAGAAGGGCCAAAACTCTTTCATCCATAACTCTTTTATGATCATTGTTTTGTTATACATTACAGAAGCAAAGATATTCATCTGAACGATTTGCAACAATACATGATAAAATTTTTATCATATATTACGTAATTAGGGGTCACAAGGGGCCAGAATGTCAAATCTTTGACGCTTTATATCTCGAAAAGGGGGAATATTTTGATAAGCAATATTGAACAAAAGATGGTCAGAATAATGTTCTAAACAATATGCATACTTTGAATTTTTGTAAAACGGCCCCATTAAGGACTTGTTGGGGTGGCCCCTAAATGTTTCCATTTAGCATATCTCCACAACAAAAAGAAATCTCTGAATAAGTGTTGAACAAAAATTCTTCAAAATCACAAGACCTTTCATTTGATATCAGGAAAAAGGGGCTGACCCCTCAAATTAGGGGCTCAGAAGGGCCAAATGTCTTTCATCTATAACTCTTTAATGATCAATATTTTGTTTTACATTACAGAAGCAAAGATATTCATCTTAACGATTTGCTACAATATATGATAAAATTTGGATCATATGTTACGTAATTAGGGGTCACAAGGGGCCAGAATGTCAAATCTTTGACACTTTATATCTCTAAAAAAACGGGGAATATTTTGATAAGCAATATTGAACAAAAGATGGTCAGAATAATGTTCAAAACAATATGCATACTTTGCATTTTTGTAAAACGGCCCCTTTAAGGACTTGGAGCGATGGCCCCTAAACATTTCCATTCAGCATATCTCCACAACGATAAGAAATCTCTGAATAAATGTTGAACAAAAAGTCTTCAAAATCACAAGACCTTTCATTTGATATCAAGAAAAAAGGGCTGACCCCTCAAATTAGGGGCGCAGAAGGGCCAAACGTCTTTCATCTATAACTCTTTAATGATCAATATTTTGTTTTACATTACATAAGCAAAGATATTCATCTTAACGATTTGCAACAATATATGATAAAATTTGGATCATATGTTACGTAATTAGGGGTCACAAGGGGCCAGAATGTCAAATCTTTGACACTTTATATCTCAAAAACGGGATATATTTTGATAAGCAATATTGAACAAAAGATGGTCAGAATAATGTTCTTAACAATATGCATACTTTGAGTTTTTGTAAAACGGCCTCTTTAAGGACTTGAAGCGATGGCCCCTTAATATTTCCATTCAGCATATCTCCACAACGATAAGAAGTCTCTGAATAAATGTTGAACAAAAAATCTTCAAAATCACAAGACCTTTTATTTGATATCAAGAAAAAGGGACTGAATCCTTAAATTAGGGGCTCATAGGGACCAAAAGTCTTTTATCTATTACTCTTTAATGATCAATATTTTATTACACATTACCGAAGCAAAAGTATTCCTTTTAACAATTTGCAAAAATATTTGATAATATTTGCATCATATGTTACGCAATTAGGGAACATAAAATTTAATGAAGAAATACTTAATTGCATTCTCTTTTAACGAATATCTCAGTCAAAATCACATCTCATCTTATCGAGAAATTCAACGGAAGACCTACTCGTTGCTCGCAACGAGATCTCATCTAGTTATTAAGGTCTTCCGTTTCCAACGGAAGACCTTATTGTTTTCGTTCGGTTTCTTTTTCCCTATTATTATTATTATTTTTTTTTTTTTCTTACCGATTTTTGTGCACGCCAGTTCTCGGAAACGGCACTGTCGATTTTCACGAAACTTTTAGATCTGATAGATATTGGTCTGAACCTTATTGGAAATTTTTTATAAGTACGTCGTCACTTCCGGTCGTGAGATATGGATGATTTACTGATTTTAAGAGGGTCAGCTTGTCCGGGCAATCACTAAAAAACGAATGAAGATATTGACTTGAGATTTTCAGTGAAGGTAGAGGAAGGATTGCTGAATTGCTTTTTTGAGTCTATATCTTTCCAGCGCAAAAGGCGTTGAAGCTCTCTTGAGCTCGTTATAATTATTATTTTTCTGACCATCAAATTTTGTGCACGT
>PRKT01000271.1:605711-684343 GCA_003671525.1 Saccostrea glomerata | reverse complement strand
CTCCAGAATATTTCACTGATATGGAGACGGCACCATTGCCGGTGAAGGGCTGCAAATTTGGGCCTATGCTCGGCACTCAGGGCCATTGAGCAGGGAGGGATCTTTATCCTGCCACACCTGCTGTGACACGGGGCCTCGGTCTATGCCGTCTCATCCGAAGGACCATGAACATTCCAAGAGAAATTCGCAAGATTTACTCGTTGCGTTTGGCGCGAAATTATGAATAGTGACCCTTCTTTCATAATTCCAAGACAGATTAACTGTTGGAGAATTATATGTACATACAAGTGAAGTAAGAGTAGTTGTTCAAATAGCGTAATCGATAAGCGTATTGGATTTTCACGCTAGTGACCCGTTTCAATTACCAGTGTGTCCAAACTATGTTTAATCCATTTTCAGCTCGATTTTATGGGTTATTTTTCGGAATCGGACGGAAGACCTACTCGTTGCTCGCAACGAGATCGTTTCTAGTTATTATTATTTTTTTTTCGTCCAAATTTTGTGCAGACGATTTCTCACAGATGCATGGACGGATTTCTTTGAAATTTTCAGAGATGATGTATCATGATCTAAACTTGATCCATTTTTTTTTAATTTTTTTTAAAAATCACTTCCGGTCGGAAGTTATCGACCTTTAATCGAACTTTTAGTGACCATTTTGTCGACACAAAAACTCAAAAACGACAAAAGCTAGAATGTTGTTGTTTTTAGGACTAATAGATGACATGTTGTAGTTTTGCACCTATACTTTCAAATTTTCGTCAGTGCTTCCGGTCGATACCGGAAGCGAATTAAAAAAAACGCAATTTTTCAACTTTTTTGTTTTCCAATATTTTTCTTTGATATTAGATATCTTAAAAGTGACTCTTTCGCGAATGCGAAATATGTAATTTGTTTTAAAATCGAAAAAGGCAATCTCGAGATTTTAGTATTTAAAAATTTGAAGCGGTGTTTTCAATGGCTGAATGGTTAGCGCGTCGGATTGTCACGCGGGCGACCCAGGTTCGCTCCCCCGAATGTCCAATTTTTTTTATCACTTTTTCTGCAAGATTTTTCGTTTTTTTCTTCAGAATCGGACGGAAGACCCCTCGTTGCTCGCAACGAGATCGTATCTAGTTATAATTATTATTCTTTTTTTTTGACAAAATTTTGTGCACGCGATTTCTCGAAAACTATTCAGCGGTTTTCAACGAAACTTTCACAAAAAATGCGTCATTATATGAAGTTGTGCAGTCTATAATTTTTTTTGGAAAATTCATTTCCGGTGCCAAGTTATGGACGATTTCCTGATTTTAAAATGCAATTTTGTAGCCCCTTTTTATCGAAAATGGCTGAAGATATTAACTGGAGACTAATTGGAGACAATAGTTCGTGACATTAAGGTTTGCAGAATCACCTTTTCGTTTGTCGTCAGTACTTCCGGTTGCTAACAGAAGCAAAATTAAAAAGTCCTTATTTTCAAACTTTTTTGGTTTTAAATATTTTTCATTTATTTTTGGAATGTTAATAGAAACCCCTCTTATAATGCTTACTGTATAATTTGTTCGAATATTGATAAATCCAAACTCTAGATATTAACATTTTAAAATCTGAAGCGGGTCCAAAATGGCGGCTGTCTCTGTCAACTCCGACATTTCGCATTAGGGGTAATTAACGGAGCGAGCGTTTGCTTGAACGATAGTAACATAAGGACAAATGAAATGTAAAAGAATACTTGGATTGTCACGTCGTATTTACGTTGCACTTCTGTGTCAAACTAAGTTCTTTTTAAACGTCTTCTGTATTTAGTTTTGGCTGGTTCTCAAAGTTAAAATAGAAAAGACTAAATGTGCAAATGAAATTTGATACTTAAAATCTTCTGATTTTCACCATGGAAAAACAGATCTAAAATCATAGTTATAAGTAATAGTTTTCCATGAAAGAATGCCAATGAATACAGTAAGTACCCGGTATAGAACTTAACCACTGTTTTTCCCATGCACACTTGTGCCATATAAACTAATAAAAAGATAACCATTTCTTAAAAAATCGCTTAATGGAGTTTATATTAACATTCTAGTCTTAGAGATCGTATTCAAGTTATTGAGCACAAATGGTATCCAATCCCTTGACCGTCGTAAGGCGAGTCTTGTTTTTCGGCGAAACATTTCAACCTTTTCATGAATGTTTAACTAATCGGGATAGTTCACTTTGGGGATAAACATGAAATTTAAAAAAGTTAAAATTCTTAGCCGTTTCACTGCTTAAGTGTAACTTGCTTACAAACGATATGGAATTGGTAAAATGTGTTAAATATATGCTTTCTGATCGTCGAATGTTAGGCTATAAAAACGTTTTTTTTTTATTTCATTGAAGCTATCACACCTATTAAATAGAACATTCCAAAGAAAAGTTGCGAAGATTAACTTGTGGCGTTTGGCGTGAAATTATGAATAGTGATTTGCTTTTCATAATTCTAAGACAAAAGCACTGCTATGCAGAGGTATATATACAAGAAGATTTAGAGCAGAGGTCCCAATAGCGAAATACTAAGCGCGTTCGATTTTCATGCTGGCGACTTCCCCTTTGTGTGCAATATTTTTTTTTTACTATTTCAGCTCGATTTTATCCTTTTTCCCGGAATCGGACGGAAGACCTCTCGTTGCTCGCAACGAGATCGTTTCTAGTTATTACTTTATTTTTTTCCGCTTGATTTTTGACAGGCGAATTCTCAAAGACCTTTGGACTGATTTTTTTGAAACTTTTAGGTTAGATACCTAGTTAATAGTTAAGCCTATTTACACCTGCTTTCAATTTTTTAATGCATGCCTTTATTTGTGAGTTATTGCCCTTTAATTAATAATTTTGATGTCTCGTTTCCACTAAAAATCTCAAGAACGACATAAGATATTTAAACGAAAGTTGGAGAACTTGTAGCCAATACATTGAAGATGTGCAGAACGATAAAATTATAAGCTGATTTCTTAAAGTTTGGAAGCTATAAAACGGCAAATTTTTAGTAATTTTTTTTTCCTTGAATTTTTGCTACTTTTTGTGTAATAACTTTTGAACCGAGAATAATTTGGTAAGAAATATATAAAAAAAAGTTATGTGTAATTACGACAGCTTTCATATTAGATTAATGAAAAGGGGCTGGCCCCTATAATTAGGGGTTAATAGCTCATACACGTTTTTTTCTGATAGATAAAAATATTGGTATATTATGAAAAAGTTTGATTGAAATAATTTCGAACTTATTAAATCTTGTCATTTGATATAAAAAGAAATAAACTTCAAGCTATATTTAATTGTTTTTTATAAAACAAATATGTGAGAAACCTTTCAGGAACAAGTTGTCTACTATAGCCAGCCAAGCCTTTACTGCATGTGCACAGTTTTAGTTGATGCATCTGAAAAATATAGTTTGTTTCTCTTTTTACTTTTTATTCAAATAATTTTAAAATGTGGTGATGTACACAACACTAATTAGTTAAGAGAATTTTTTTTCGGGGTCTCTTGTTTGTAAACAACGCGCGGCATTGTGGGAAATAGGAAGGTGCTAAAGACGCCATGTACTAAAAACTGATTTGACCTGATTCAAAATTATCTGTAAATATTCCAAACAATTGAATTTTTGTATAGCATAATGCATCAAAGTCATAAAGTCTTTACATAAGTAATTTAAAATACTCAATATTATCATTTAATTAAAAATTAAAACGGCAGGTAAATATCAGGTCTTTAGTATATCCCGTTTTTAGTAGGCCCCATCGAGTCGACGTCGGAAACGTGTTTACAAACTGAAAATAGAAATGATTTAAGAAGTTGCAATCGGCAATCCTCGGCCGACTCCGCTACGCTCCATTCAAACCTCGGATGTGATAGGTGGAGGAATACGCAACAGATCGCTACATTTCTCCGCCGGAAGTGCCTTCTCACTCATTGTTCCACATGCTAGAAGATGGCCGAAAACGTTGATTTTTTAGATTGTTTGAGGTATGCGAAAGATTGTCTGGGCATTGAGTTTGAACTTAAAGATAAACAGATAGAGACGCTAAGGTCTGTTTACTAGGGGAATGACACATTGGCTGTTCTACCAACGGGCTTTGGTAAGAGCGTTATCTTTCAGCTGCTACCATTCATGTTCCAGAGGAAATTCGGCAGTCGCCAGCCTATGATCACCATTATTGTTACACCTTTGAATTCGATAATGCAGGACCAGGTGCAGTCTCTTACCAAGCGTGGAATACCTGCCTGCTTTCTTAATATCGAAGGTACAGGTGTGAAAACCTTCGTTGATGGTAAAAGGTATGTGCATTTACAAGTGAAATCTTACCAATATTGACCTATGAAACACCATTTCCTAGTTATAGTTTCTTAATTTTAACGAGCAATGTAGTTCTTTTAAGTGTGAAATTTAAATTTAAACACATATAAGCTTGAATCTGTGCGCTGTGTGTTCTTTACTGTGTATTACAGCAGAAACAGGATGTGAAGGTACCGTTTGAGAAATACATGCACTGCTCCTATTTATAACAAATAACTGTTTAATTTTTTTGTTTTCATATTGGATCTATCAATTGGTTTGAATGATAAATTGCATAATTGGAAGTACAAATGTTTTTGACTTAATTATATTATTATTAAACATCATTTGGCTAATGTATATTGATCGAAGTAAATTGAAGAAATTTTTTATAGGGGCAGGTTTGGTCAATATATTTATTATATAGATATCAAAAAAAGTTTTCAGGATGAAGACTCGGACACTGATATAGAGGAAGTAGTAATATCTAGTGCCCCATTGCAGGATGTGAAGAAGGGTAACTTTTGTCTTATATATGCCCATCCAGAGACTTTAGTAGATAAAAAGGACTTTGGAAAAGTTTTACGAAGTACTGTGTTCCAAGACAGAGTGTGTGCCATTGTTGTGGATGAGATTCACATGATTTCTGAATGGTAAGCAAACATCAGGACTTAAAAAATGTGTTTCTTGTCAGATTTACTCTAATTTTACCCCTATCTTTACCTTTTATTCCAAATTTGTTTTTCTGAACCTTAGATTTATTTACTCATACAGTTTTTCTATAGTGATTTTTTTTTAACGGAAAGACACAGTTTAGAAAGACACTTAAAAAAATTGCATTGTAATAAAAGCATTGTTTATTTTAATTTATATAATTACGTATGATATATGAAGTAAAACATTCGTCAAGGTACGAAGGTTCGATTCCTTCCCTAAGCTTTCAAAGGCAAGTTGCTGGTTGCAAAGTGGGCAAATTGCTTAGTGGCCCCGCCTTGACGTATGTATACTTATGTATTAATATATTGTTGCACAGTTATCTGCTCTGATATAGACAACAATAAATAATTAAATGCACAAATATTTGTTGGGATAAGACTTGAATATTTTGGAAATACAGTACTCCTTTTCAATATATTGTCATATGAAAATTTGAATTGGATTGAATGCCCCTTCAATCTCACAGATCATTCACTTCCGTCCCCCAACCACCTTAGAAAAGTACTTCCAAGAAGTAGGTCGAGCTGGACGATCTGGACAGAGAGCCAAGGCAATCATGTTCTTTAACAAAAATGATGTGGCAAGCAATCGTAAAGGTATGGATCCTAGCATCAAAGAATATGTTAACACAGAGGGGTGTTTACGGAAGTATCTCATGAAATACTTTGGATTTGAAACTGTCCTGTACAGCGGAATGCCTGAACTGTGCTGCTCAAATTGTAGAAAAATTCAGGGATCATAAAGTACATGTACTTCATACCTTGTAGATCTATATTGTAAAGTAAAGTTGTGATGCTTTGATGTACTTCATACCTTGTAGATCTATATTGTAAAGTAAAGTTGTGATGCTTTGATGTACTTCATACCTTGTAGATCTATAGTGTAAAGTAAAGTTGTGATGCTTTGATGTACTTCATACCTTGTAGATCTATAGTGTAAAGTAAAGTTGTGATGCTTTGATGTACTTCATACCTTGTAGATCTATAGTGTGCACCTGTTGTAGAGTAATGATGTTTGTTTTATATGATCATACTTATAATTTCTGAAGAACAGATTCTAAAAAAATCATTTAAAAAAAAACATGAAAGTAACAACATATAATAAAAGAAGATAATTTCAGTTGCATATTTTATTTATTTGTCCAATCTGTATAAAATGATAGAAAAAAATTAACAAGTATGAATTTGTATTCAAGTATTCAAGATATTTATTAAATTAAGTATTGAGTCCACCGGCCCAAATTACATTCATATTTTACAGTGTTAAATTTACAATTTCAGATCAGGCTTACCAGGTATACATTACGGAAACATATAGAGTTTGCTTATGAATTATCACATATTAAATTCTCAATGAACTTTTCCCTCTCTTTAAAAGCTAAAAAGTAAAATTTTGCAATATCATTTAACACTGCATCATTTCCATATATAAACATATTCACAGTGTTTTTATAAAATTGTAGGTGTTTCAAAATATTACATTTTACTCTAATATCCATATATAATTCACAATTTTCTACAAAGTGCTTCATATTTTCAATACATTTTTTATTTGCTATTTGACAGAAGAGACAAAACCTATTTTCTCTAGGAATACCTTTAAATCGACCATGTTCATTTTCCAAACAATGACTAGAGGTTCTTAATTTACAAAGTGATTCTCTAAAAGATACATTGTTTTAAGACATCTAGATACCTTTCCGGTTCAAAAAGAATTTTGAATTTTCAATAAAAATCCAGTTTACTATAAGAGCTCAATGAGGAGTGCCATTCTTGCATATAGTTATCCTGAACTCTATGTACAAACTCTTTTAAAAATAATACATTATCCCCTACACCTTGATAAATCCATACATAGTGGAATCCATTTTGAAACAATTTACCAGTAATTTCTATTTTTAGAAACACTGTTCATGGAAATCAAAAACAGATACACAGAATTATGTATTTGAAGTTAGTGTAGTCTACTTGTGAGCCAGGTTATATTGAAATCAGACCAAAACTGTAGGAGGAGTAGCACTTTGAAAAACTGTTTACAGAAAGACAGACAGACAGACGACCATACGCATTAATATCACATAAGCTCTCCGACCAGTAGAGCTAAAAAGTAAGAATTTAAGCATCAAGTACAATCAACTATATAAATTTTAGAAGGACTTCAACAGACAAATAATTATAATATTACATGTAAATGTACCGGTAAATGCTTTGTAAATATTTTAATCATTTGTTCAGAGGAAATTTCGATAGATCAAAGTGATCTGTATTTATTTAAGTTCACTTTATAGTAAATCTTTCCTATATACAACGAAAGCGAAAATTGGAAAGATTGTAAATACCAGGGTATAAGTAAATGAATAAATATGATGGTCAACAGACTCTTGACATTGAATATCAGCTGTGGTTCTTGAGGAGGAGATGAAAATGCAAAAAGTTTATGACGACGACAGACAACTTTTGATCAGAAAAGTTCAATTGAACCTGAGCCAGGCTCATGTGAGCTAATAATGGTGAATTGAAAGAGTTTTTCAAGAAAAAAACTAGAAATATGTCTATAGGACATGAATGCCCAGCAGAGGATATATTAGTATCCGAAGGAAGTCTGGTAGGGTCCATCCCTAGATGCATCATCCATGCAAATTTGGTTCAGGTAAGGCTTATAGTTACTAGGGAATAAAAATGTAGGTCAGATCCAGCATCTGAAGCAAGTCTGGTAGTGTTCATCCCTAAATGCATCATCCTTGCAAGTTTGTATCAACATATGAAGTTTGATGACCTATAAGGCCCATGGGCCTCTTGTTATGTGAGCTATCTGCATTTTGACTACAAATGTCACTGTCCATCATCCTCATTATCTCCCTCCAATTGCTCTTCCTCCAAATCAGAGATTGGTATCCCAAGTTTAAGGCGATCCATCGTCGTTAAAATACTAAGTTTGAACATATTCTTGTCAAACTTAAATGGTGTTTCACTGACCTTGTTTGATTTTGAAAGTACCCTGCCTGGAACATAACTCCATATGTTCATCTTTTTTAAGGCATACACCAATGTAATGAGATCAGTTCTGTCGTCTCTCTTTTTATGCGTAGTTCCTCTCTCCTTTATTTTCAGTGCTCTATCGAAGTTGGTTGAAATATCACTAATGACAGGGGCTGCCTTTGAGATGGTAACGATGGCGTGCTCGGTCTTATTAGCACCTAATCCGCGTATGAGATCTTTTAATATTCTAACTTCATTTTCCTTCTGCATGTCAGCTGTTTTTTTTTTCCTTTGCCTCCTTTCGGGTTTACGTATGATGACAAGCGAAAGCGCAAAGAAAGTCTTGGCGAAAGCATGACTTCGGTCTTGAGAATGTAGTCAATACACTCGACGAAGTATTTGGAGAGGGCACTGTGGCTATAAAAGAAAGGAATCATCATTTTTAACAGCACATTTGTACGATATATGTCTCCTTCCTTTATAGTGTCCTTGAAGTTCAGTACGACATAATACCAATGAATAAAGTTGTGCACATAGTTGTTCAAGTCATCCAATGGAGCTCTAGTCTGCATTACTGTCATGTTGATCACTCCAAATTCAGTCGGTAAGCATAATCTCCAGCCAGATTTTGTACAGATGTTCTCTTTCGGAGCTGAGAAGACATAACTTCTGTTATTTACACACAATGGAAATGTTATAGTATTTCCCTCAATTTTCCCAGTAACGTTCACTTTCTGTCCTGTAGCTGGAAATGATACCTCTAACTCCACTGTCTTGACATTCACTGTGCCTTCCTGCAATAGAAATTGCTCAGAATATTATTGCCAGTACTTCATTAATAACACTGAAAGAAGTAGCAAAACTATAAAAACTGGAAGAAGAACTACATACATCAAGCTGGAAGGGAACTAAACTACAGTCAAGTATCTCCTCCATAAGAGCATCAAAAACTTTCTCTTTTGGTTTGTTCTGTAAGTATTTCATTTTGTTTTTCAGCAATGGATGCTTAGGACTGTCCTCTATGTTTTCCATCTTGAAAATTTTCATAGCAAGAACTAGAAGGTAGGCTTTACCTATCAAGAGGACAAACTCTTCATGTGCCTGAAATACGCAATCAAATAAAAAAATTAAAAAATTATCAATTGCTTTTCAATTAAACTGAATTAAAAATGCAATAAGGATGCAATGTGAATGCATTACTAATATACCAATTACAGCTTACTTACTAACCTCAGACCGGCTTTTCACTTGGCCATTAACATTTGTTCTTTGGATAAGCATTTTCATATTAGCTAAAGTTGCAGCGTCTCGGCCACCATCCTTTGAGTAAAATCTTTTGAATAACTCTTGGAAAATAGAAAGATTACTAATTTCATAAATATTACGTAACTTTTCATGAAGTGTAGAGGAATGTGATTGACAACCTTAACGAACATTTGAATTTTTTTTTTGACATGGGTGTTTTTCTTGCAGTAAAAATCTTCCAAAATTAAAGTAAACATGTTACCATTAACAACATGTAATATTCATTTTGTCTACAATTGTATATAACATTTAAAAAGTTAAGTATTTTAATTACACTGATAGTGGCTAATTCAAAATTATTTTAATGCAACCAACCTCCAGAAAATCCATCAAGGTGTGAAACATCTCCATCATTATGGGATGGAGATGCTCTAATCTTTCTGTTTGATTATAGCATCCTCTTCTCAAGTTTTTAGCACTTTGAAGATTACATCTGGTCATCTGATCGCCGCCAACAACTATTTTTAATTTCTCCAGATCCCCACCTGTAATATGTAATGCATTCAGGGCTATAACTCATGCAAATTTATTAAGTCTGAATTACTGTTACTTGCCAATGATATGTCATTAAAATTTTAAAACAAATATAACACATGATGAATTGCTGATTGTCATATCATAATAAACATATCAGCAGACAGGGTTATTGGTGATCTGTATTTCTAGAATTTATCATGATAATATTTATACATTGTGATCATAATATTACTTACAAAAATTAAACAAACTTTTATTTCTTACATGTAGTACATGTATAACGAAATACCTCTTCCAGCTTTAGTATAGATGGTGTTCACATGTTTCTCTTACTCATTCATAATCTGAATGCACTGGTCGTTATACATTTCATTTTTTAACTGCAAAGGAAGCCAACAAATTTTATACCTCTCACACATCACTTTCTCCATATCATGAGGTATATGTGTTGGTATGATGGCATTCATCCAATCCAGTCCTCTAATACTTTGTGCCAATTCTCTACCTATCAAATACCTAAGAGACTTTCTGTACATGGTCATTTCATCTGCGGATGGAATAAACACTTGCACATTAACATTGTTGGGATCTCCCAATGGTGCTGCATCTTCAAGATGATCTAAACGCACACGATCAAATGTTAAATCAGAGGCAAAATAGTGCAAGTCTCGGTTCTTATTGTTCATTTTGATGTCGTTTGTTTTAACATACAAGTCTAAGTTATCACCATTAATTTTTCCATCCATTCCATTGGCACAATTCCTGACAATTTGGTCAAAACTGTAATCCGAAAAGTTTTCCAGCAAGTGTCTTTTGGACTCATGTGACAATGTAACATGAACTTGATTCAATCTCTGGAGCAGCTACAGAAAAACACAAAAATTTATATATATCATTACCAATGATCATAAGGATATATTGAAAACCAAATATATTTGTACTGAATAAAATTAAAAGAGTGAAGTTTTAAGACATTTGGTTTCATGGTTTGTTAAGTTTGAAAATAATTTCTAAAGCAATGAATTAAGAATATACATGTAATTGTTAAAAAAAAATTATAGTTACATATAAATATATTTATATATACATACTTGACTGCTTATTTGACATCGATTTCCAGCATGATGTGGCTGTGTTTTAATAACTTGTGATGTAAATACTGAAAGGAACACTGTAAACATAACAAAAAAAAAAAGACTTGAAAATAAAAGGTAAATTAACAAAATTAAGGATCATCTATACACTCACTAGTGTTAATCAAATGGGATATTTGTTATCCTATAAATAGGTAGCATGTACAATACTTCGAATTTACATTCAAATAAATAAAGTTAACCATGAAATAGTCAATAGTTAATTCTGCTGTTTGCAATGGAAACAGAGGAATGTCCTTTGACACTCTATAATGTTTAAAGATGAATCAATTTGTATCAAAACAAAATATTTTGAAATTTTTTTTAGCAAATATGGATTTTAACATTTTCCATTGTTACTATGTGCTGCTTTAATGGGTCGTGAATAGAAGATTCTTTAGTGTGAAATAAAAGGTGTTGTGGTTCCTCTAGTGAAACTTCATTTATTTTTTCACCCTTGGAGATGAAGATATAATTATTGTGCACTTTCGGAGGTGACAACTGGTTGAATTAAGACAAATATTATTTAAATGCACAGGTCATATAGATATAAAACCACATACCTCTTGTTTGACATCATGTTAGTATAAATGAAAAATAACAATCTGAATGCAAAAATGAAAATAAAATTCAAATCAATGTCGTTAAACAATACCTTATTGTCTGCATGATACTGTATGGCAAGGGCTGTGTAGATTCTTTGTACTGCAGAAATCTGTTTGTTTCTAGCATGCAGGATCATGCCGTAGATGGTGCCAATCATTACAACTTTGTTCTCATCACAAATATATTGCCCTAGACAGGTCGACAACACATCCAACAGAAGAGGACAGCTACACTTCAACTCAATTACAGCTTTAGCAAAGCATTTATCAGAACTTCTGGATTTCGTTGCCATAACACACTGGCCCCAGGATGACACAGTTTTTTTCAATTGTGTGTCCAATTTCACTAGTTCATCAGATAAAGTGTATGAATTAATTGCAGATATGGACCTGAGAAGATCATCATCGTCTTTGGTCTCTGAGTCTTCGGTGTTCGTACAGTAGTCATGATCTGGCTTAACCTTAGAATCACAAGAAGTACGGGCGTCATCAACTCCTCCTAGGGATCTTGTGTATCCATGATCAAATAAACGGTCTGGTAAGCATGGAGAAGGTAAAGTTTGGTTTTCAGGTTCATCAATGAATGACATCAAACATTTACGAGCTTTAGAATCTTTGCTAGAAGATGTGTTTTCAACAGTGCTTTTGCTCAACTTCAATCTTTTTAACTTTTCAACAGAATTAAGTAAATTTCTACCACAGTGTTCTTCTTCAATGCAGATGGTGGTGTTTTGGAAAGTCTTTTAGTACGTTCCATTGACTCAATCTGTTGCTTGTAAGTTATTAAGGCATCTTTTTGAAAAGCTAATGCACTCGAGCATTTCTTGAAACAGGTCTCACATATTTTCAAACCAGCCATCATTGAGTTTTTCTGAAGTTTTATTCCTAAAATCACAAAAAATGTTTTCAGGATGGTTTACATCATACAAAGCAGATAATGGACATAATATTGGGAGGGGCACTAGTAACCCTTGGTTGTCTGTAATCATATTACTCTAGGACAGGGACACATTTGGATTAAAAATAGTTAATACTGAGCACATATCTATAAATCCTGTTATACTGTCATCAAGAGGTCCAGCACAATAAGGATCAAGGTATATAGCTTGACAAGAGGCCCATGGGCCACATTGCTCACCTGAGCGCTGTGGCTAGGAAAAAGAAGAAATTGGTTTATTATTGAATAGTTTAAATCCAAAAGTAGTCCCATGACCAATCATGGCTTTGCTATTCTTGATAAGATGATTTTTAAAGATTTTTCCTATATGTCTATGTAAAACTTTGGTCGGCCATTGTAACCCTGCCCTACCCCTGGAGGTCATGATTTTACTTGTAACATGTCATTTGATTGGATAAAAGATTTTATCCATTTTGTATAACATAACTTGCCTACGGTCACAATGAGTTACAATGAGTTACGTCAAAAAGCGTATTACTCCTTACTACTAATACTTCTACTAATCAATTAATGTGAAGCCTGGGGGGTTTATAAAGCGTAAAATGCCCCAAGTTATGTTATATCGTATAATATAAGTTGAAACAAGCTTCATTCCTTAAATAATTAAATTAAAATGAATAAAAATGTCATGGAATATTTGAAATAAATCGTGAGATGTTTCGCACCTTAATCAGCACAAGTCAATCATCTTGGCGCGAACCCTCTCAGTGCGAAACAAAATTAGTGCAAAACATTCTGGATTCTTGTGATGGACCTGATAAATATGCAGTCTCACACATTTACCCTATTCTACTTTTTTAATAAAATACATACATACATGCATGCAATGTATGTTTACATTAACTACATACAACTGCAGGGATTAATCTAGGGCATATTTATTACCGAAATTCGGTGTTTTTCCCCTAGAGGAAATTTCCCCATAAGATGTAATTTTCCCCTCTTGATGAGAAAAATATTCCCCTTATAATAATAAAAACCTCAAATATTTTTTTCCTTCATAAAAACTGAAAATTTAAAGTAAAATTTTTCATTATGTGAGAAATATGGCTTTACTGTGTTAATTTAAGCACTTTAAATGGTCATAAAAATGCTGAAATTCAATTGTCGCGCAAGCAGGGCTTGCCCTGCACTCACTTGAGTGGTTCCCAGACCCCGACTGATTTTCCCAATTTCTCAAGAAAGGGTAGTTTCCCCAAAAACCTAGATTAATCTTTGAACTGTCCATGAGGTCATCCATCTATACTGTATCAAGTTTACTTAGTATAATAATTAAAAAAAGGAAATTACCTAAGAAGGCCTCAACTGTTTCCAGATATTTTTCATTGATAGCCTTATTCTGAGTGAAGGAGTGTAACCTCCTGGTTGATGAGGCACAGAGCAAACAGGAACTCAATGGGACCAGTTTTTGAGGAGTTCCTGATTCCATAATGATCACTATCAATGACTATGTTGAGTGGTCACAAACAAGGGAGTTTTCATCAAATACCCCCTGAAAAAAATACTTCTATATTTACCTTCTGTTAGGGAACAGACAAAACAGTTAACCTTTTAAAATAATAATCAATACTTTTCAACAAACTAGACGAAAATAACTTATTTTAACAAATAGAACAATCTGATTTACTTTGTTTACCATTGTTTTAAACTATAACATACTTTACACAAAAGGAACCACGCATTGATACAACTAAATGTTACGCCTCTAGTGGCATATAGTTATTGTTATGATAGGTTCCGAGTTAAATCATTTGAATTAACTTATTTTGAATAGTACTAACCATTATCTTTCGGTCTATGATAATTCACCCTCAATCGAGTCAATTCGAACCACATGTTTCCAACCATTTCTAAAACGAGGTTGAAAGTAGTCCTTAATGGATGCCATCGTATAACGTCCGAGGTTATTGTCGAGTGCGCGAGACATCCGAGTAGTTCCGAGTGAAGAAGTTGAACATTTTCTCACCATAGAAGCCGTATGTAGACATGCAGGCACATTTAATCTGCAGCTACGAAGTACTTTGTCACTCCTCTGGAACATTATTCTAAGCAGAATTATCCAGATTCATATATTCTAAGAATCTTGTGTGAATTGTTTACGAGGAAATTCCAACTGTCACATTAACAAGGATGAACACTTTTGACTCTGCTTCGGATTTCCCAGTGATAATTGTCTCGAGTGATGAAAGAGCTGACGGCGACATTTTAATGTATGATTGGCTTGGACCATTGGAATGAAGGTTAGAATACTACTGATAACATGACAGCTTAGTAATAGAGCAATTTATTAGAAATACACAGACACACCGATATATTACTGTGAAATCACAAATATTCGTGGGGGTTTAATTTTCGTTGTTTTCGTGGTGTGAACAGACCCACGAATTTATGTCCACCATGAAATGTGAAATGTGACATACATAAATACTCAACAATTCTAAATCCACGAAATCAAATCCCCACGAACCTAGAGTTTTTCCTTAAACCACGAAAATTTGACCCCACGAATATATGTGATTTTACAGTATCTGTTTTACAGTTCAGACGCTCTCTGTTAGCCTTGTATATCCCACCAGCTTTATATTTTATTTTTAAAAAAATTGAGTATGTAATCGCTTTTGTTGTGAGATGTGTATTGTTTCATCTTGTATATTATTAGTAACATTTAGTTTCTTGAACATTCCAGAGTGGTCAACATGTTCGGTCATTTGATCTAGAACATTCTTAAATTTTGTGTATGTCTAGATTGTTCCAGTAATATCATGTTTTAACAATTTCAAGAATATTCTAGATTTATATTACTGTATAAATACCCTGTCAATTCGATGAATAGATACTTTGTCGTATAAGCACTATTGAGGTACAACTGGGATATATTTTCACTGGGACATTGTGTGCAGCAACGGACACTCTGATGTATGTATTTTTAGATTCTTGCTAAGTTTGTACTTGATGTTTCATATACTTATTATATATTACTGTAAATAAATTATTGTTAAGTTTAAATTGTGTTATTGATCTTTGCTGGCATTTAGGGTTATTCTGACCCATAACACTTTCAAAACCAAAAATGCAAAAATTCCAACACAACAGTCGTACTATCTATCAAAGTGATCATACTCTATAATTCAAACTACACTTATTGTTACAGTATATATTCAACGAATAATATATTGACAGTGCGACTGTTCGGGTGAGGGCAGATACTTATTAAAGCTGACTTCATGTCAGCTTTAATAAGTATAAGTCTTAAGTCTTAAACACTGAACCTTTTCATCTTTGTACGACGTGTTTTATCTCCGTTCGCCTTTATCCGCCATATTTGTCTACTTATCCGCCATTTTAGTTCATTTTTTATTGTCTCTCTAAACTGCTATATATAGGGTGAGAGCATTATCACGCTTCATCGCATTTCAGTGTTTTTAATTTACCTGAGTACACAGGTATACGTTGCGCGGAGAGAAGATATTACACGTTGTTTTTCAAGAGTCTGCAATGAACAATTCTGCCTCATTTCAATGAAATGGCATCTAATGCACCAGTAAGTAACATCCAACAAGAATAATAAATCCAATAAAAACGCAAAATGCAACTGTACACAATGCATGCAATACACAATGGTATGCTATTTCGAGCACGATCGTCAAAAGCGTGACGGTCATTATCCTAAATGCTATTGAAATTCAAAGCGTTTGAATTCCCATGATCGGGGAGCTGTCCTTATTTTGAAAAAAAAATAATAAATTGAAAATAAAAGAAATTATATATATTCATTTTGCCAGGAACGTAGTACCATTTTGAGGAAGAAGGGGCATCCCCAGGAAGAAAGACATACTATACCTGAAACTTTTACAAAGAAAAAAGCAGAACTCAAAAAGGGGGGGGGGTAAAACTTTCTGATAAACACATAGCCCTGGTTTGACTTTACGGAAACAAAAAATAGCAAGGAAGGACCAGCCTTTCCATGAACATATCTAAAGGTAATGCATACAAAAAATTTGAAAATCTCTAACTATTCCCCCACAACCCACTGATACTATTTGTCTGTTTGCAGAAAAAACAATACTTGAGGCATCTTTTAAAATTTTGAAATTCTGAAATGAAGTATTATATAATTTTAATACTTCCTTATAATTAATAGCTCCAAAATGAAAGTGGGTAAAGGTTTAATTTTTTTTAAATGTTGAGTATTTGAAATTATATGATTTCATATGAAAAAAATATCTCTGTGTTTTCATGTATTATGTGTACAGTTACATTTCCATTCCATATAAATCATCCCCCCCCCCCTCCAAAAAAAAATAAGTATGAATTTCTGCTAAATTTTCTCCATGTCAAGGAATATTTTGAAAATACAAAGCAATCCATGAATTTTCATGTGCGTTGATGATTAATTAATTGCATCTTCTTTACTGAGAGAAGTCAAAGTAACTTTTTGAACTCCTCACCAACCCCACTCCCACCCCCACCACCCAAAAAAGAAAAATACATACAAATGTCAGGCATTTAATTTAAAAATTGTGCAAAATGTACTTCTATGAATGTAACAACAGTCTCTAAAAAGTGGCACTTTATAATATATACAGTTTTAAATACATAAAGACAACATATTTCAGGCAGAATTTATTTACATCTTTAACACTTTGATCAAATAATTGTATAATTGTATACGTGTGTTCTTGAGGCTTGAGCAAATTAAAAAAAAATATTTGAATTGCGTTTTGTTGAAACCAATTACATTCCAATTATTATGCCTGGATTTACAAATAAAATCATGGAAAACTAAGCAATTGAAATATTTTTATATATACTAAGCAATTGAAAAATATATAAACATGTATAAACATGTATAATATACATGTATATATTGTTTTTTCTTACCTGATCTATGGTCCCTCTGTCTGTAAACTTTCAACATTTAACAATTAATTTTTTTTTTCTTACCTGATCTATGGCCCTTCTGTCTGAAAACTTTTAAATTTTACAATTAAAAAAAAAAATTTTTTCTTACCTGATCTATGGTCCTTCTGTCTGTAAACTTTTAAATTTAACATATTTAAAAAATCTTTGAGAAAACAACTAGGTCAGTTATAACAAAACTTGCCAAAATGCATTCTTTAGCAAAGAAAATGATGGGTCACACATTCTTTGGTAAAAATATTGGTATAGTGGTTATTGAAAAATTTGAAAATGTAAAAAGTTTACAGATTTACAGAAAGACAGACAATAGTGACCAGTTGATCAGAAAAGCTAATCTGAGATTTCAGCTGAGGTGATGTAATGAAAAAGTGTTTATTATTTACATAACAAATAAAACATGTATATCTATTAACAGAAATGCTGTCCCTGTGAAAATAGAGGGAAGTGCAAAAGCTGCCAATGCAAACGCAGGGGATGCACAAACTGTGTAAATCCCTGCTGCCAATTTAAGCCCTCATCTACTGGACAGTTAAATGTCTCATCTTAAACCTTTTTTTCAACAACATAACTTAACAAAAATAAAATACATAAAATTTGGTAAGATATACATGTCCATTAATTTTGGTCACAGAATCGTCATCATCCATATGCCGTGAACAGTGTCAGAAATCAGCCATCAGATAATGGAGGCCTTAGTTTAAATAAGCACATTGAACTTGCTGCCATGCCTGAAAATAGAGTGGATGTGCATGAAAATGAGTACTTGTTGGTATGTTTTATACACTGTATGAAAAGGAAATATTTTTTTTTCTAACTTGTTACTCAGAATTTCACCTATTTACATAATTTTATTCAAAAGTTATCAGTCATGAATATATTCCTAAGAATATTTTTAGTGTAGATGACATATCCTGAGACTATTTAAAAATTAAAATCTTCAATGTAATGAAACATTACATTCAAAGGTTATATTAGCATATAATAGATAATTTTTCTTTTGTAGGTTGCAGTAGACAGAATGGGAGAGAGTGAGGTCCGGGAAAGTTTGAAAGCAGCCATCAGAACAGAGCCAGACTTCATAAGGCCCTTCCTAGTTGGAGAGCAACGTGATGCTGGCCAGGCCTCTGGTAGCTCCATTTCAAAACCAGTATGTAGTTCATGTCAGAGATGTCAAATTTTTTATAATCCCCGCATGAACATCTGCTGTGGGCAACCTTCTTGCATAACCTTCAAGCCAGAATTTCGTAATCTGTGCTTGAGGCATGATGTATTGGAGGTTGCCAATATTTTGTATTGGAGCTACCGGACCCACCAACATCCTACCTTTAGCCCTTCCAAATTTAGGAATCAGGCCTATAGGAATTTTATTTCATGGAAACATGGCCGTCTTGGTTCTGGAATATGTATTCCTGTACCAGCCTGCATTAGCAGTACAGTCAGACAACGATTTCCTGAGCCACCAAGTGGCCACAACACTGGGTACCACTCTGCATATTCTGAATCTGAATAAATCTCTAAATGAAATTATTGTTACCTGTTTTTTTCTGCTTTTCATTTCAGCAAGCTGTATTTTATATTCTGGATTTGGCTTGTAAGATAAACCATCCAAGGAAATTGCTTGCTCACTTCTGCTATATGTGTACACAGACTTCCCATAAGTTTCCAGCATACAAGTGGCCATAAGCTCTTAAAAAATAGTTAGTGAATACAAGTTTTGCCTATGTAACATTACCAGTTATTCCTTAGCAGTAAAAATTCTTTCTCTCTTAATTTGCAGCATTTTTTTTCTTATGTTGTAAGAATCGTAACTATACGACTTCTGCTTGGGGCAATAATGTAGTAGGGTGTGGCTGAAGAAATTTTCTATGGCCCATGTCTGCTGGCAGCTTACATAGTAGCTCAAAGAACCACACCATTGTCTGTTTGTGACCATTTTCCTAAAAATTATAATGACATATGTCTTATTGAAAAACATATATTTCATAAGCTTATATAGCTATACAAACGACATTTTGGTGATGACTTGCACATCCTATATGGTTCTTTATTATACCACAACTGTTATTATTCGATCTATATATAATCAATACAATGAAGCTATTTCCCTGAGTAGAGACTATATCCCTCATATGAGGACTATTCCCTAAAAAAGTCAGGCCTTTTCCCTGTGACTACTCTCTCACGAATACTTATTGATAATTTGAAATGTCTCAGTCTTCGTAATTTTATATTAAAAACCTTGATCATTGTTTCATTGAAGGATACTGAGATAACGAACAGTATTCAATATCAAACTCCATAAAAGAATAAAAAATAAAAACAGAGCAGACACTGATCTACAAAAAATGAGAGGTGGGATCAAGTGCCATGGAGGAGTGAGCATCCCCTGCTGACCGTTTGCATTCCTTGGAGCTGTGTGCTCCTTGTCATTATCAGGAAATAACGGAAGAATCCGTCATATAATAAAACAGATGTGGAATGGGTATGAAGGAAATAACAAATTTATAGTTCCTCTTAACAAGAAATTATTTCCCTTGGTGACAAAGCTATAAATTTGCTAAAATTTGGACACTCTTTTCATAAAATAAGAAATTATTAGAATCTTACTGCAAATCCTTATATGACAATGAATCCCTCTTTAACCATTGCATATCACTGTTCTCTTCTTCTTGATGCAAACATCTGAAAAAGAAGGCAAGATTTTAGTTGTATTATAAATACAATGTGACAAAACTACTTACCTCCCATTTTAAAATTGATAATGGAGCTGTGAGAGGAATAGGGAAGGTTTTGTGCAAGATGATTGATGATGTGCTATTAGGAAAGAAGCAGGATAACTGTCATTAGTTTCAACAAAGCCTCAGGAAATATGCATGCATCTGAAATAATGTATCATATTATAATGACTTTAAATGATGGGACTCATGCAACAATCTTAAAAATTCAAATACTGTCATAAATCTATAAAAAAAAAATTTTAACTTACAGACAACGATCAATATCATATAAATATATGTAAATATTTATTAACACAATGTGTTGTAAATTTTTTCTTTTTCTATTATTTCTACCTGTACATGTAACACTGCATACAACTATAAGGGATTACATGTACTTTCCACCTGGCCTGCATGGTTGTTGACAACATGATGAAGAATTGTCATCCACCTTTTAATAAGCCTGTCGACACTGCCTTTACAACTGCTACAACACCACCAGAAATGGTTTACTATTGGCCTTATCCATGGTCTGAGATCTTTGTAGGCAGATTTTTTAGCAAGTTCTGCTAACATAGCAGCCAATTTTTTTGACTTGTGCCAGACCATGCCTCAGGTGTTTAAATGGGTCTGTCTCTGTAAACAGAAAAATCCATATTATGTTACATGTAAGTTATTTTTATCCAAATTTAAAAATACTTATACATAAGTACACACAACATTTATGTATTCATATACATGTATTATAAAAGTTGAATGTATTTATGGCTATAATTAAAAACAAGCTGAGTTCTCTAAAAACAACAACTTGTACATTTTGAAATACAAACCTGCCATTCATTATATAATATTATGAAATGTATTGCATGTATTATTAATATACGCTCTAAATGTAAACTTATACATTGTATTATGTCTTCAATGTCTTAAAAATAAAAAAGAAAATTACTCACAAGGGCAATGATTGTTCTGCTGGCATCTGAGATCACCTCCCATACCACTAGTTGAGATGTGAGAACTAAATGGGTCAGACCCTTTTCCACTAATAACTTCTCCATTCTCGGGCTATGCCTCCCAACTTCCCGACAGTCTCCCACCTCCATATGAACAATGGCTTTGTGTTGCTGTCCATAAAAACAGCTGTGGACCTACTCGCACAGAATCCTTTTTTTTAAAGAAAGTTTAGCATTGATTGAGTCAAATTGGTATATGAAAATAATAGATATTCCAGATAAGACAAACTGTCTATAATTATACGGAATCTGTACAGTGGACCCTTATTAAAACATATCATAATGAAGCCCCCAGACTACTAAGTAAAAATTGTTATACCTTTAAAAATTTGTTCCTATAGAAAGCTATATGAAAAAAAGTCTAACATTTCTAATGTTTTGCTGAGCGGTCATAAAACAATCCATGTTGAACGGCTGAGTGAGATGTTGGACCGGTCGACGAGTTGTTGAACCACGTGTGTCACAGAATAGGCGGAACTTAATCACATTTTCATTCATTGGTGTCCAAAATTGGCGGACCTGAGGTTATATCATGGAAGACAATACAAAATTCATGTTTGTCAACAAAAAAAAAAAAAAAAATAAAAGGTATAACAAAACATTTATTGACCATGTTCTCTGGTAAAATGCGTTTTATCAACCCTCGAACCAAACTGTCTGCCTTCAGCCTAATGGCCTCAAACAAAAAGTTTGGTTCTTGGGTCATGTTGCCCTCAAACTTAGTCTATAAATGTATATTGTCCACATTTTTGTCTAGATGGTGAAGTATTTGAATACCGTATAATCCCTATTAACCGCCCCTGCCCCTATAAGCACCCCCTTCGGTATTTTTCAATTATCAGGAAATAAGGGCCCCTGTACAGTGATTAAAATTATCTAGAATTGTATTTAAAAAAAATGTTTTAAAAAAGTGAAAATAAAACTTGTCTACTACTGTGGAATCACAAATTTTCTTGGGGGTTTAATTTTCGTTGTTTTCGTGGTATGACAAGACCCACGAATTCATGTCCACAACGAAATGTAAAATTTCACACACATAAGTACTCATTAATTCTTATCCACGAAATCAAATCCCCACGAACCAAGAAATTTTCCTCAAACCACGAAAATTTGACCACACGAAAATATGTGATTTTACAGTAACCGATTTCTCAGAGGAAAATGAATATTAATTTAGCATTTGGGTGAATTATCTTCATTTTCAGTAAAGTTAGAAATTATTTTAGTGGTTCCTTGTATTTATTTTTTATTTTCAAAAGATTTTTTAAGTTTAAATATGACATTAAATATCATAAAGAGAATACCAAAATAACCGCCCCCTTTTTGCAATTTTCTAAGCGCCTGGGGCGGTTAATAGGGATTATACGGTAGTTGGTGTCTGCATAGATGCGGCTCCACTTTTTGCAATTCATTTTATTACCTGGTGTGTCATATCGTACGTCAACAGCAACACTAATAGGTATCCCTCCAAGAGAAGCTCTCACTTCAGTTAGGTGCTTCTTGAAAAATTTTTCTATAGAAACCTATATAAAAAAAACAGATATTAAAACTATCCATATATTTCTATTTCAAAAATAACCTTTTAAGGTGTGTTATTATTTCACTTACCAACAGTGTATGAATAAATAACCATGATATACAGTGTAAGAATACTGATTTACCCTGTACTGTAGCTGCATCTGATAAAAGTGCCTTGCCGTTCCAATAGCAAGATTAATGAACCTTGCTCCCAGGGCAAACTGCTCCCAAGAAGAACCTGAAAAATTAATCTTAATATAGCTTTCTATTTATAAATTTCTGAGTGCTGTTATCTTTATAAAACAATGCTTAAAATTTGCATTGGTCAATACATATTTAGAAGAAAAAAATATAAACTGAATACAACCTTTTAGGAAAATTTTTTTTCATATAAATTATGTAAATTCACTCACCAGACAATATAACCATTAGCTGTAAAAGCATGCTAATGATCATGAAACTCCGGCCTCCATAAAAGGGAGAAGATAGATAACCATTTCCCTGAATTACCATTCTGTTGCACAGTAAAAATAAATTCTAAAATTCTATAATGTATATTATGTAGTATGTGCAATTCTAACAACATTATATTTAAATAATTTAATTTTGCTTGTATTCTTGCCTCTCATTGGTTGATTTCCAAAAAGGAACGCATAACATTTTGTATAATCTGGCTTGGTATGGGGACACACCCCCTTGACAACCAGCTGAATCATCTGTATCCATTAATCCCCTCATTTCCAGTCCTTGGGATTCATGGAAAATTCCAGATTTAATTAATGTACCTTTAACTTCAAATAGTAGCTCGATCTTACCTCGTGTAAACAAGCGTCATGGCTGCTAGATCTATGTATCAGTTTTTACCTCCCCTCGCTTCCCATCACTTCCGTTACTACGGTTGTATTATTGCGCGGTAAATTTGAACTCATAAAAACAAGACAATTCTACACCCCCAGTTGTTTAATTATTTTAAAATTAAATTATAAGGAATGACTCTGATTCTTGGCCAAATTATCGAGTATAATATAGTTTAGGTCAGTTTACGCTTTTTTATAATCCGCTTCATTAAAAAAAATGTATTACCGATATGTAAAATCACGGAAAAATTCTATGAAAAACTTTATTTTGATAAATGAAAAATAAGAACTTACAATACAAACAAACTTGTACTTGATCCCAGCCGCTATTTTCTCCCCTTCTTCAATACTGGATTGTATTATCGGATCTCCACATTCCTCACATGTGCTTCTTTTCAAGAGATCAAGAATAGCATTTTCTCCCACAATAAACCTCCTCTCTCTCAGTAGTCTATACTCATCCTCAAAGTTGGTTCCTCTTTAAAAAAAATAGATTCATTAACTTTAAAGCATTAATAAATCAAATTATTAAAAGCCATTAAGCTTGAAATTAAAGTGAAGATATTTTGTTACTGACTGTCCATTTATACTACAATTGATATATATTACTTTACATATAAACAAAATTGCATCATTACCCTGTGAAGAAAGTCTTATCATAAATAAACATTAAAGAAATCCTTTACAGCTCAAAAATTACATACAAGGTAATTGTTTTTTGACAAGCAGGCAGACTAACAGACGAACAAACTGATGTACTTGTGATGAAACACTGATGCCCCCGTTTGTCAGTTTATGGTGAGGGTTGGGTTTCTCAATTGCGTGTCAAACTAAAAAGGTCAATGTCAAAATTGTTGGAATACCTAAAGGAAGGTCTAATCACAAGGAATACACCTGTGAAATATGAAAGTTTTAACCCCACCCACTCAAAAGTTATAAGCAAGCTCATAATTTTTTAAGGCAAACAGATGGATAGACAGACAAATGGATGGATGGACAGGGCAAAAACTTATATTGAACCCCCCGAATCTTCATTACTGGGGCATAATATTAAAATTCACCAAATATCAAGTGTGATAAAAAACATACAGAAAATTTAAAATGTACATGTAGTTACAGATTTTCTATACATACTGTTCATTCTTATTCCACAATCCATCTTCTTCGCTCACATCTTCTTCCACCTCCTCATCTTCTGTGTCATCTCCAAATATTTCTCTCAAAATATCATCTACCTCTACCTGTTCCTATAGGGCACAGTCATATATTTCCAGAGTTACACAACATTTATAATGAACTATTTTAAGTGATCAATTTTTCAAATATAATTACTGTCTAAGTAAGTTGATTTATATCTCAATCTCGATTGGAATGAGAAAAAAAATTTTGATATACATATATAATCTTGGAGTTATAGGTTTAGCTAGGGTGAATTGGTCAAGGAAAAGTGGTTGGAATTTACAAATGACTTAGACTTAGGTTTAAATAAATACATTTACCTCAATATCACACTCTTCACATTCCATATCTTCAGTTTCTTCATCTATTGTCCTATTAAATTCCATCATGTCAGACTAAATATAAAATTGAATGTATGGATCAGGAAATGTTCATTTATATTTTTTAATTCAATATATGGAGCCTCTAATAGCTCTACCATGTGTGTCTACCATGTGTGCTTTGAAAAGAATTGACATTTTTATTTGTAGATTGTAGAGCCCTAACTCATTCTTCAATACTGGTGAATTTTTAAAATATATTTCTTTTCTCCTTTATTTTCCAATAAATAAAGTGTAAGCAGATAGATTGATATTGATATGAATTGATACTTGTGTAAGGATATAGTATAAATAGTTTTATGGATATGAGTTGAGGAATAAAAAAATATTGATCATTGTTGTATTGCATTTAGGGGATTTCAATTGCAGAAAATGTGACATATTTTTCAAATAGGCATAAAGATGTTGTTTTATTTAAAAATAAAATCATTTGGCATGATATACGTGTACATTATCTTAGCATATAAATGAAATAATATATTTATTTTGTCAAACATGCCAAAATTATCCTAATTATTTTTTTCTGAACTTAAAAAATTGTGGTTTATGTTCGTAACGCATGGTGTCCATATGCATTGAACTTTTTAACATCTCTCTACAAACATTAAATAATTTCTCAAGTTTAATTTCTGTGTTTAATTAATGAGTATGTGTGATGAATTATTTTTAACAATATGATTCATGAACATAACTCAGTTCTTTTTGTAATTTTAAAATGATCTCTGATTGTAAAATGTTTGGTGTCTTGACCGTTACGAACATAATAGCCTTCAATATGATTGCTAAAATAACAGCCAATGAATCATAAGTTTGGCTCATGAAGTCCGTAGCAGTGGTATAATTATAAATTGAAAACGAAAGTAGAAAGGTTGCGCAGCTGTCTGCTAAAAAACATGGCGATGCTCATTGTGTCCACGTAGAAGACAGAAGTTACGTACATAATAGATTCGGTAAGTATATTCATATTGTATCAATTTTAGTGAATGTTTGATACATAAATACTTTCATCCTATCTTTATACCATGAAGCTATTAATCAGAAACTAAAATATGTCGCTTATGTCCATACAAAATGCATAAATCTGTCCGAGTCAAGTACTTTCGGTTTAACATTTAACTTTTGATTCGCGTCTTTTGTTACGAACATAAGTGTTTTTACATTATTTGTATAATATATTAGTGATAAAGTTATATTGTACTATATTTAATTCTATATTTGTTAGTTTTGTTCTGTTCTTATCAAAGGATGAATACTTATTGAATATTTGTTTTAATATTGCCATATCATTTATGCAATTACGTTCGTAACAAAGACACGAAAACTTGAAGTAGTGACATAGTTTGTACTTTAATTGCCTTCTTTCTATATTTTATCAAGGATATATAATAGATATAATTAAACAGCATATGTGTTGATTACATCATGTTGTATTTTGTTTTATATATTTTTTTTCTTTCAGATTTACGAGAAATGACTGAATTATGTTCGTGACAATGACACTAAGATCCAAGACTCAAAATAGAAGACCTAAGATATTTAGCAAACAATCTGACAATTTAATTGTCTGCATTAATTCTCTTTGAAAGCCAGTCTGTTATTAAGCTTTGAAATGAAATATTAAAACTATTAAAGACAAGTGTTCGATTGTCTTGTTATTTTTTTTTGTTCCTTTTTAGAGCCTGATTCGGAGTTAGATGTCCATGTTACTTACATAATTTCTCCTTTTTTTGAAACTAGAAATAAAAATTGTGACTTTTTAAATAAATTCCATTTAATATAACATTAAACATGATTTCATCATACCTTATTTATTACATTATTTTCATATTTTAACAACTTGTTAAATTTTAGTAACATGTTACTTGTTTAGTGCTTATGTAAGTAACGGTGTCCATTGGTAATCTTGGATATATTTTCTAATTATAATGGAATAAGGCAGAAATAAGTCATGCAATAAAACATGCAAACTAGTGTTTATATACTTCAAAAAGGATTCACCAGAAAAGACTAGCTTATTGATTTAAAAAACAGTCACTGTGGACACCAAGTTACGTACATAAAATTTCAGACATGCTTGTACATTTGGACACCTATCTCCTCTTTAACACTTCAGATTATCTTCCCATCAATTTTTTTCAGAAGCAGGAAGGGTACTGACTCAATTAATATACATAAATTATGAAATTGATTATTTTTAAAAACTAGCCCTTTGGTCACACAGCTGAACTCAGTACTGAAGAATGAGTTAGCTTGCAGTTGAGTTTCATATCACATCAGAGAGAGAGAGAGAGAGAGAGAGAGAGAGAGAGAGAGAGAGAGAGAGAGAGAGAGAGAGAGAGAGAGAGAGAGAGAGAGAGAGAGAGAGAGAGAGAGAGAATAAGTAAAAGTTTATATTTTTTATTCATTCAATATATGGAGTCTGTACCATGTCATGATGCCATGTGTGCATTGTAAAGAAAAAATAACATTTTCACTTATAGATTATAGCTTACAGCTGGATTTTGTATCACATCAGAGAGAGAGAGAGAGAGAGAGAGAAAGTTGTTTCTGT
Source organism: Saccostrea glomerata (assembly GCA_003671525.1). Classification (NCBI taxonomy): domain Eukaryota; kingdom Metazoa; phylum Mollusca; class Bivalvia; order Ostreida; family Ostreidae; genus Saccostrea; species Saccostrea glomerata. The sequence continues at coordinate 656,750 of PRKT01000271.1, read as the reverse complement.
TTAATAATGCAACATCAAGTAGATACAGTAATTATGGAAAGAAATGTCAATCAGCTGATTGTACACCTTATCATCAGCTATGCAAATTTGTTTGTAAACAAATGTAAACAACGTCAGACTCTACTTGAGCAAGCAATAAAACACGAAAATGAGGGAGAGGGACTTATCTTGCAGTATCCTTCTCTAGTACAGTAGACCAAGTTTGTAAATATTTCCAGACAAATAGTTTCTACACCGAATTGTAGTAGTGATCGGTTTTGATAATGGTAAAAGAAATAATGCATTCTCCCCGTTCACGCTACTTTCGTTTTGTGGCTATTTTGTCGCCCATGGGCAAATATTATTGAGAGAAGTCCGTGCTGCAAGATGGACACGTTGCCGTTGGTGTCCAAGAAAGAAATGTGTTTGCTAGATAGAAACGCGTTTGCTGATGCACTTCTTGATAACAGATAAAAAAGTTTTTGTTTCCCCATTACTTTTTGTACTTACCTGGAATTTTTTCGCCGCCTGTCGAGCTGGAGTTTATTTGCGCAGTCCAAGTGAAAATGGATAAGTCTTCTTCCGTGGCTCTAAACTAAACGTGTAACGTCACCTTTTACAAATGACGGATATTAGTATTGGATTTTTTGGTGCGTGCAGGTTTTTTTTTGTTTTTTGTTTGTATTTTATTTTCTCTAGATTATATCGTAAACTAAGAACGGTAACTCTTGTCATCTTGATGCATCGGCAACACTTAGGTAAAAGCAACCATGCGTGAACAATCTAACCGCCTATACCCCGTTGTGGAGTATCGTTGATAGGAAAGTAATATGGCGGTGGTACGGAATGACTTTTTTTAAGAGTTCATGTCAGCTTTAAGTTTTAATTTAGATCAGGCTTGTCAAACCGCATAGGCATGTGTAATGGCAAAATTAATGCTTTAGGTGACATGATTTGTAAAAGATGTCATAATAGCCTTACTGACGCCTGACTGTAGAAGTAAAATTTTAATTCTCATTTGTTTTCTTAGCATTAGCTGTAATGTGAACACAGTTTGATTTGCATTAATTTGATTCGCATTAGTTTACTTCGTGATAATTTACTGCGAATTAAACTCTCCTTGTGAACAGGGTAATAGACTCTGAAGTCACATGACGTCGTACTGTAAGTAACTAGGTTAGGCCTACATAATAGGGGTGCAAGGATACACCTACTCCACTGTATGATACCTATCACAGTATTCAGTTCACGATCGATACGTATCACGGTACGTGACATATTGTGTTAAAAAGTCAGCGGTTTGTCATCATATACTTTAAACTCAAAAGTTTTATCAAATGTTCATTAAACTAACACTGGGAAAGTGATAATACATCATTCAACCCGTTAAATATGAGGCTGGAATCAGGTTTAACTGCCATGTCTACAGTTTCATTGACCTCATGTTTAGTGCAGAAGCCATTTTGAAATTGTAAATGAGGAACCAAAACGGACAATTTGGATAATTACAGACCGATTGAACCGAACAGTGGTAACAGTTTTAGGTATCGTGAACCGATCCATGGAAAAATAAACTGCGGTATACCGTCAAACGGTTTATCGTTGCAGTCTTACTACATAACCAGTCTAAAGCTTGAATATAAGTGCTGATTTTAATGTCAGAGCAATGTTTTTATTCACTATCTCAATTTATATATCCATTAAATTAAGGTGAGTTTATTTTTTTTGAATATTTTGGTAATTAATTCTTACAAGAATGTAACTTAAGGAGGCTGGTGGGTCAACAAATTAATCCCTAAATAACCACCAGATTTAACTTAATTTTTTAGATACGGTATCTTTAGCTGTCAACTATCATTTGACAAAGAAAAAATTCAAAGATTTTAGTTTTAAAATTTGATAATTTTTGTATATCTTTATACGCAGGTAGGTTAAGGTTACAACTAATTCTACCACGGTTATTGAAAACTTCAAAGGAAGCCGCCGGACATTATTCTCCAATAAATCACGAACGTCATCAAAAAATTATCAGATCAGAAACACGTATCAAATCTGAACAATTCAAATGCATGTTTGGCTGTAGAATGAAATACTTATTTAGACCGCATCGATGTGTCGTCTTTTGCAGTAAACACACTGTAAATTGCATCAAGTTGCTGATAAATGTCGGTTTTTATAGCTAAGCGGGGTTATTCCACGGACCTCCCTACACATTAAACATCGTGATTTTAGCAGTAAAACAAGAACATGATTTTGTTTTTGTATATTCATTTTAACTGATCAATACATATTACGAACAAATTTGTAATTTAAAAAGACTATTTTTAATGCAACGAAAGCTCAAATCGTCTGCATTCCATATATAGGTAAGTCAACAAAATTTCTCTCTGGTGTTAAATAGAACAGCGTAATCGAGACATGGTGACCTAATTCGTTTCCTCTATAGAGGAAACAATCGGCCGTATTTATCGCCCTTGGTAGAATAGAAATAAAGTCCTTGTTGTCGTGAATGATGCAGAATAACCTCCTCGGTCTCGAAATGTTGTTTGAAATATAAAAGTCTCGGCTAACGCCTCGGCTTTTATCTTTCAAACAACATTTCTCGACCTCGGAGGTTATTCTGCAACGTTCACGAAAACGCGGACTTTATTTCTTAATTTTTTGTCATTTTGTTTTTTCCTCATAAAATTCACCCTGGCCTGGTACATTTTTCTAAGGTTTATATGACACTTTTAGCACCAAAGTAACATATTCTGAAACCTGTTTTCACTTGTAAACCTTTACTTAGTGTGATCTGTGTATATTTGTTTTTATATTGAAATATTACTAATATTTTCCAATTCTATTTCCTTTCCCAGTTCGTACATGTAGGAGAATAAATTCTAAGAAATGTCCACTTTTATAAATTTGTGACATGATGTTAAGTCTCCTCCAAAGAAAAAAATTGTTTGTATAACCTGCCCTTAATCTCTGCATACACCACTGAGTTCGAACTGACAAAACTGATTTGTTAGTTTTGTTTTCGCATATCTCTACTCTGCATTTTCTGGAATATAGTTCATTTTTCATCGACACACAACAAAATTGCTACTTTTTTAAATATGAAAGATGAAGTTTAAAAATCTAAAGGTGCAAGGAAGTTTCAATCAAACGCGTCTAGAAATTTTAAGTTTCAATCTTTATAGCTACCAGAAAAATAATATATTTATTATATCTTTGTAAGAAATTCTATAGCAAAATAAAATTTATGAAATTTTACAGAAAAATTGAGAAAATATTAACACCAAATTTGTGTCAAAGCACTTTTGCATGAATTGTTTATATCAAAAGTAGAAACAATATGTACAGCTTTTATCGTTAAACATGTTACAGAAAAGCACTGTTGGTCCAAAGTTAACTGCGGAAATATTGTACGGATCAATGTGCAAGTCACAATCTTCTTTTGCCAAGGTGTTATCATAAGAGCTCGCATTATGAGCAGGGATTTGTGCTGCTGTCTTGACTCGCTATAAATAGATGTTCTCCAAAAGTCTTAATTAATATCATACTTATTGACAAAAAAGGGACAAATATTGCTCAGTTAAATTGCAAAAGAAATTTGTTTGAAAAAATTGTAATAATAGAAAGTTTCCTTTTTTGCATTATAAGACTGCAGGGATGGTTTGTTTGTTTATTAACCTCTCAAACATTTTCCAGTTATTTTATGGTGTCACTACTTGGGATAGTATTATTAGCTGCAAATATAGACTTGTACTCAGCACTTATTGCCTTTGAGAAGTATGGGATCCTTTTCGTGTCAACACCTACCGTAACACAGAATCTAGGTTTATACAGTCTCATCGGAGTAACCTGTCTCAAGCATTTAGCAATGGGATTGGAACCTGCGACGTATGGTTCAGCTTCTTACTGATACTTTGATTGATAATATTTATTTGAGAATTTTACTCATTCACATATTTAGAGATGTTAATATATAATGTTGAAAAGCATCAATTTAGACCTTTACTTAGAACTCAGGGTCATTGTCCTAAGTAAACATGTACTGTGAGGTTTTTAAGGTCTCATTCACTTTATATGCCGGGTGCATTGTTAAGGAACATTACTGCGTAAATGTTTTTGTCTTAAATTTGATGCAGTGAATTAAAATCAAGTCCAGCTTCATGATTTTGCAAAGCGAATGCCCTACCACTAGGCTACCATAACAGACAATGATGTATTTGGGTTTTATTATATAGCTAATAATTAGTATCTATTAAATACAACCAAAAAACTAGAGAATTTTAGCGTACATGTAATACGTTGACGTTTTATTGAACGCTGACTTTGTATAGCGTATATAAGTATGCCCGAAACATCCCGAGTACGAGCGTTCAATATCGAACGCCTCGTTGTAAACAAAAAAAGTTGTCTAGTCAAATCTTCAGAGCTAAATAAACGAAATTAAGTGGCATTTACATAAGATTGTGTTTATTTTTCACACAAAATGAAATTATTTACTAAAAATTTAGTGCATATTAGATCCATTAAAACCTAAATAAGCAAATCATATCACTCAATTGAGTCATCAGAATGATGTTATATTGAACGATTACAGGACAGACGTTAATTTGAATAACGCTATATAAAAAGTCATTAATTTGAGTTTTTTTTAGTTTAAATAATTATCTTAAATTACTACAGATGTACTTTTTCCCACAAGTCATAATTCCACGGAATCTCAATTTCTGTTTAATCTGTGGATAGAAAATTATGCAGATTTTTTAGACAGTCACTGTATGCCGTACATTAACAAATTTCGAGGAAAATGTGTGACCGTGTACATAGAGTTAATTAATACAACGCGGAAAAATGTACTTCTACAGTCTGGGAAATGTTTTAGCCATATAATAAAGGAGTTATTGAACTTATATTGGTGAATATTGGCACCTGTTGGCTGTTCAAATGCATTTGTGATCTCGTGCATTTGAACAGCCAACTCGTGCCAATCTTCACCAATATAAGTTTAATAACCCTGTCATATAGGGAAAATGCTTAGGTAAATACTTATAATGATTTGAAGCTTATACTTATAGAAAATTGATTTTCATCCCCTGTCTTTTCTAAACATTTGGAAAACTAAATGAAAAAATAATTTACATGTACCCCATTAGCTGCAGAATTGCAGCTCTCCGAAAAATATGTTGATAGACCGGAGAGCTACATTGCCACCCATTGAAAAAACTGTATATTTATTGCACACAAAAAAGGGCGCTGTTTATTGATTTATTCCTCCATGTTTTTAAAACTATAATCTCAAAATATTACTAATCGTGTATTCTTAACAAAATCTTTCACTGTTTCCACAACACGTGTCCCTGAAATCGAGATCATTGAAAATTTTGCTTGTTTTTACAGATTATTCTGTCATTTTTGTTTGTAAGATAATATACCCTTTTCATACACCATGTACACAAGCGCAACTTTTTGTGCGCAATAAATATACAGTTTTTTCAATGGTTGGCACTGTAGCACTTCGATCTGTCAAATAATATTTCGGAGAACTACAGATCTGCACCTGGTACCCCATGTACTTTTACAAAAATCATACATGGCTAGTCGATTATGAAAATTATTGTGTCCTGATAAGGCGATTTGTAGAAGTGTAACAGCGTGTTAGGAACAATGTGCCAACACAGTGTTCTCAGCTGTCAGGCTAAGGCAACTTAAAACAACATGCAGCTATGCTGACACAAATCATGCTTCCATGGTAACAAAACTTTACACAGTCTATCATGTGCAAGCTTGACGGTGTGGTGTAAACAGCCTGCTGAAACATATTTGAAACGGTGTTGTCATAAACACACTAGCCGATTGTCATAAGCGTTGTAGTGCATTTTTACTTCATGCTAGCGTGCAACTGTATTAAACTAGCTAGCATGTTGTCATAAACTTTGTATAGCATAGTGTTATAAAGGAGCTAGAGCCGCATTTTTACTTTGCGCTAGCTCATCGTTCCTTATGCGATAGTGTTTTGTGACTTTTGTTACTTCATTAGCACACTGTGCCTAATGGAACACCTTTACAAATAGATTTATCTTGACACATAAAAATCATAACCAAATACCATCTTTCTGACTGATCATTTAACAACTGTTAACCATTACCATTCCTAATATTTTTTTATATGAACAAGTAACAATGAGTAATGTACATTTCCTTTATTTGAAATCATGAAAATCTAATGTGTTATTTTAAAACATCCTCAAATGACTGCTTGTAAACCTATATTCATAAATTATTATAGAGTAGTTTTACAAATAATACACATGCAGAAAATGTGATAGTATCTTTGAACTCAGTTTGATGGTTTATCTTATCTTATAAGTTGCACTTGAAAAAAAAATCAATGAAAAATTTTAATTTCTTTTTGATAGGTGTGACTCTGACTGTCATCTAAGTACTGAAATTTGCAGCCAAGCATGATCATGATTTGCCAGAAGAGCATCTGTTGGGAAATCAGATGACAAAGTATAAACAACGTAATGAAATTGAAACTGTCATGTGAAACAGTCTCAGTTTAAGAAGATGACTTTAGATATTTTGATTTGAGAAAAAGACATAAATCCACAATTTGACAAATATGAACATATCAACTGTTTTCAGTTTTTCAAGAGAAATAGATTTTGTTACAGAATCTAGTATGTTTAGTTTGGAATAAATGTTCTTTTTAAATGTGTCAGATCTTGCATGTTTTCATAGATCTGTATTAAGGTCTTCCGTTTCTAAGGGAAGGCATACCAATGCTAATGGTTAAGATGATAAAGCTCTGTCTTCAGCAGCAATATTTAAGATATAATATTTTTATTTTTACAGTATTATTGAAGGAAAGTTACTATCTTGGCATAAACAACTACACCATTAACATATGTGCATTTTTCAGCACAAAGGACATGTACATGTACATGTTGTTCCAAACATAAGATCAAAGAGATGTCCAATCATATTTCAAAGTCAACAAAGCACTAAATCTTTATACAGTTTAACTCATATGAGCTAATGCTTTAGTAATTTTTTTTAAAAATAAAAGTCACCCATTATGATCTTTGAATTAAATTCATCAGAATTTCATGTTCTTCTCAGAACCACGGGACAATTTAAGTTAAACTTGGCACAGAGCATTCTTTAGTGTAGGGGAATAAAATTTGTTCATATGAAGGGCAGTGCTTTTAGAAAGATCGCTTTGTTGAATGTCCTGTTCAGAGAACTTTACTACACTCTTATTGAGATACAACCATTTGCCAGTGGAGGTCTGCAAATAAGAGGCATGCACAACACATTTCTTTGTATTTCTTGTAAAAGTAAATTGGTTTTTTTCTGACCTGACAAAAAATGGAGATAGTTCATCAGTAACACATTGGGATTACTTACTATTATGATACTATCTAATTATACTGTGTAAATGTTTTAAAACTATTTTTAAGATGATGATATATCAAAACACTGATATATCCATAGCATAAAACACTTCACGAATATGATTGCATCATATGTGATACTAGTATATGTCTACAAATCAAAGTCAAAATATGAGGTTGTATCGATTTTGTAGGTACAGTTTCAATGGTGTTGGAGAGATTACCATCGGAATAATTATCCTTGTGCTCACTCCAGAATCAGACTTTAAGAAAGGGTTTTTGCTGTTTCACTCAAAGAAATAAAGAATGGTAGCGAAGTTGATATTTGAAAATTTCACTTTTTGCTTATTGCTAAGAAGGAAGACCCACTCGTTGCTTTGCAACGAGCTTTGCTCTAGTTATTATTGGGGTTTTTTTTCTTACCGATTTTGTGCACGCGATTTCTCGAAAACTGCTCAATGGATTTCTATAAAACTTTCAGGACTTAATATGAAGCATAAGTTGAACTCGATTCATTTTTTTTCGTTTTGATGACGTCACTTCCAGTTCGGAGTTTTCTGCGATTAAGTTATTTTTAGAGGGTCACTTTTTCCGGCAGTTTTCTCAAAAAGCACTTAACACAGACGCATGAAATTTTCAGTGATGCTAGAGCAACCTTTGCAGAAGGGTATTAGGTATATCATAACTACCGGAAGTACGAAGCACCGTCGCTCGCTATGGTTCGAAAATAGTCCTATCTCGAATTTCAAAATTTTTAACACATTTTCTATGATATCTTTTTACCTCGAAATATTTTGTTAAAATAATATAGAAAAAAAGAAGTGTAAAATTTCAAGATCTTTCAAATGATATATTGTAAAAGATCTGGCCCCTTGAATTAGGGGCATAGAGGGCCAAAAGTTTTTTCTTTATATCTCAAAAACTTTTGAGAATTTTTAATACGTCAAAGAAGCAAAGTCGTTCAAAATGTCAAGCTTAATCTATCGGTTTCGTCAAAATACGTCCGGCAACGTCACTTCCGGCCAAACCGGAAGTAGTCAGAGTATGCATATTTTTGCCGTTTTTGACATGTTGTTGGGTAACATATATCACTGGAAGCAAAAAACTTAATTTTCCGTCCGTAGACATCACTTCCGGTCAAACCGGAAGTAGCCAAAAATAGCTTAGTTATTTTAAGGTTTTGATGAAAAATTGAATATAAAGTCACTGGAGATGACTGAGCACATTGCTTGCTTTTGTTGACGTCACTTGCAGTCAAAGCAGGACGGAAGACCTACTCGTTGCTTTGTAACGAGCTTTGCTCTAATTCTTTTTTTTTCCCGCTCGATTTTTGACAGGCGATTTCTCAAAGACCTTTGGACTGATATTTATGAAACTTTCAGGATAGATACCTTGTAGTTTAACCTAATTACACCTGTTTTCAACTTTTTATGCATGCCTTTATTTGTGAGTTATTGCCCTTTAATTGTTAATTTTGATGTCTCGTTTCCACTAAAAATCTCAAGAATGCCATAAGATATTTACACGAAAGTTGGAGAACTTGTAGCCAATACATTGTAGATGTGCAGAACAATGAAATTATAAGACGATTTCTTAAAGTTTGAATGCTATAAAACGGCATATTTTAGTATTTTTTTTTTCCTTGAATTTTTGCTACTTTTTGTGTAATAACTTTTGAACCGAGAATAATTTGGTAAGAAATATATAATAAAAGTTGTGTGTAATTACGAGAACTTTCATATTAGATTAATGAAAAGGGGCTGGCCCCTAAAATTAGGGGTTAATAGCTCATACACGTTTTTTTCTGATAGCTAAAAATATTGGTATATTATGGAAAAGTTTGATTGAAATAATTTCGAACTTATTAAATCTTGTCATTTGATATAAAAAGAAATAAACTTCAAGCTATATTTAATTGTTTTTTTAATAAAACAAATATTTGAGAAACCTCTCATGAACAAGTTGTCTACTATAGCCAGCCAAGCCTTTACTGCATGTGCACAATTGATGCATCTGAAAGATATAGTTTTGATTCGGCGTTTCTCTGTTTTATTTTTATTCAAATGATTTTAAAATGTGGTGACACAACAATTATTAGTTTAGAGGATTTTTTTTCGGGGTCTCTTGTTTGTTAGTCTCGTTCAACCAGACCCTCGGCTGTCTCCGTAAATCTCCGACCACCTCTGGGTGGTCGGAGATTTACGGAGACAGCCGAGGGTCTGGTTGAACGAGACTACTTGTTTGTAAACAACGCGCGGCATTGTTGGAAATAGGAAGGTACTAAAGACGCGATGTACTAAAAACTGATTTGACCTGAGTCAAAATTGTCTGCAAATATTCCAAACAATTGAATTTTTGTAACGCATAATGCATCAAATTTATAAAGTCTCTACATAAGTAATTTAAAATACTCAATATTATCATTTAATTAGAAATTAAAACGTCAGGGAAATATCAGGTCTTTAGTATATCCCGTTTTTAGTGTTCCCCATCGAGTCGACGTCGGACACATGATTACAAACTACAAAATGAAAATAGAAATGATTTGTGAAGTTGAAAATTTTCTCACCATAGAAGCCGTATGTAGACATTCACGCACATTTAATCTGCAGCTACGAAGTACTTTGTCACTCCTCTGGGACATTATTCTAAGCAGAATTATCCCTATTCATATATTCTAAGAATCTTGTGTGAATTGTTTACGAGGAAATTCCAACTGTCACATTAACAAGGATGAACACTCTTGACTCTGCTTCGGATTTCCCAGTGATATGAAAGAGCTGACGGCGACATTTAAATATATTATTGGCTTGGACCATTAGAATGAAGGTTAGAATATTTTTTTAACTTAAAATTTACACTACTGATTTCATGACAGCTTAGTAATAGAGCATTGATATTATTAGAAACAGACACACCGATATATTATCTGTTTTACAGTTCAGACGCTCTCTGTTAGTCTTGTATATCCCCACAGCTTTATATTTTATTTTTAAAATAATTTGAGGATGTTATTTCAACAAGTCTCGCTTTCAAAACCAAAAATGCAAATATTCAAACACAACAATCATACTATCTATCATAGTGATCATACTCTATAATTCAAACTACACTTATTGTTACAGTATATATTCAACTAATGATATAATCACAGTGCGACTGTTCGGGTGGGGCAGATACTTATTCAGTTTAATATAGATCAGGCTTGTCAAACCGCATAGGCATGCGTAAAGGCAAAATTAAATCAAAATGCTTCATATTGGTTGGTCAGCCTAAAGTACTTGTGCTATTTTTGAGTGAAAAACGAAAGAAAATAGTATTAATCACTAAAATGGGTGTTCAGACACTGTGACATTATGTCAAATACATCTCCTTCTGCTGTAGGTGACATGATTTGTAAAAGATGTCTTAATTAAGTTAATACCCATAATACCCTGAATGTAGAAGTAGAATTTTAATTCGCATTTGTTTTCTTCGCATGAGCTGTCATGTGAACACATTTTGATTTGCATTAATTTGATTCGCATTAGTTTACTTCGTGATAATTTACTGCGAATTCAACTCTCCTTGTGAACAGGGTAATAGACTCTGAAGTCACATGTCGTCGTAGTGTAAGTGACTAAGTTAGGCCTACATAATAGGGGTGCAACGACACACCTACCCCACGGTATGATACGTATCACAGTATTCAGTTCACGATACGTATCACGGTACCTTGACATATTGTGTAAAGAAGTCAGAGGTTTGTCATCATGTACTTTAAACTCAAAAGTTTTATCAAATGTTCATTAAACTAACACTGGGAAAGTGATAATACATCATTCGACCCGTTAAATATGAGGCTGGAATTAGGTTTAACTGCCATGTCTGCAGTTTCATTGACCTCATGTTTCGTGCAGAAACCATTTTAAAATTGTAAATGAAGAACCAAAACGGACAATTTTGATAATTACGGACCGATTGAACCGATCTGTGATAACAGTTTGAGGTATCGTGAACCGAACCGTGGAAAAATAAACTGCGGTATACCGTCAAACGGTTTATCGCTGCAGTCTTACTACATAACCAGTCTAAAGCTTGAATATTAGTGCTGATTTTAATGTCAGAGCAATCTTTTTATTCACTATTGATCTCAATTTATCCATTAAATTAAGGTGACTTTTATTTTTTGGAATATTTTGGTAATTAATTCTTACAAGAATGTAGCTTAAACATGTTAAAGAAGTAATTGAAAGCACTGTGGGTCCAAAGTTAACTGTGGAAAAATTGTATGGATCAATGTTCAAGTCACAATCTTCTTTTGCCAAGGTGTTATCATAAGAGCTTGCATTATGAGCAGGGATTTGTTCTGCTGTCTGGACTCGCTATAATTAGATGTTCTCAAAAACTCTTAATTAATATCATACTTTATTGACAAAAAAAGGACAAATATTGCTCAGTTAAATTGCAAAAGAAATTTGTTTTAAAAAAAATTGTAACTAGTGCTTATTTTAACGGGGACCGTTACAGATGTTCCCAAAACGCTCCCCAACTCCCTTTTGAGGCCCTATCCCCAGTAAGCGTCATTAAATAAGACAAACTCTATGCATTTGAGACTTTAGCAACGTTTACCCAGAAGTCTACCAAGTTCATTCAAATTTTAGCATTGCACGCGTGCGCATGTGAATGTATGTGTGTAATAACCATATCATCTTGTCTACACTATCTATATATTTTAATATACTAAATATTGAAGTATTTAATGCAAAAGTATATAAAAAAAACGCTCATTCAATTGTATTTTTTATTTTACTCATATCAAGTGCACGCACGTGCATACATGAGCATGGTGACCACACCTTCTTATAGAAGTCCGTTACATCTATCTATGTTCTAAATCTCACCCGGTTTGGTTGAAAACCAAGGGAGTTATAGCTGTTTAAAGTTTCAGCCAATCAGATTGCAGCGCATGTACATGCAAATGTATGCATGTGCATGGTGACCATACCTTCTTGAAGAAGTCCATTATATATCTATGATGATCCAAATCTCACTCCGTTTGGTTGAAAACCAAGGGAGTTATGGCTGTTTAAAGTTTCAGCCAATCAGATTGCAGCGCACGTGCATACACGTGTTTTCATGAAAATTAATATATATCACGTTGTAGGATTTCCTAATGCATGCCAAAGTTCAAAATTTCAAAGGATTTTTTAAAAAACAAGAAAGATATTGAGACTTCAGTTTCAGCCAATCAGAGCGAAGTGCACGTGCATGCGCGTGAGATCATGCTATTCTGACCATGTCTATGTTACTAATATATCCTAATATTATGACTTTGAAAGCATTTCATCAAAAATGTAAAAAGTTACGCTTATATTCATTATATTGATCAATTCCCGTGTTGCACGTGCGCGCTCTTGCAAGCACGTGCGCGCAAAATGACCTTCGTTGGGCAAATCTGCATAACATGTCTACTGACCCTAAAAACATTTCACCTTAGTCGGGTATGTAGTTTAGGAGATAGTTTAGAATACGATTTTAAACATCTTTTATTCAATACTGCTTATAAAAATAGTTCTCCCTTTGGATCGAAAGATTAAGTATTTTGACCTCTTATGGCTCCTTATTTCGTAATCTATGATCAAAATTTTACAATATATTGTTGCAGATTGTTAAGATAAACATTTTTGCTTCAGTACTTTATAACAAAATATTGTTCATTAAAGAGATATCAATAAAGGCCTTTTTGCCCTTCTGAGACCCTAATTTGAGGGGTCAGCCCTTATTTCTTGGTGTAATATAAATGTTCTCAACATTTTGCGCAACTTTTCTTCAATATGTATTAACAAATTATGAACAGGTAAAAAGATATAAAACGAAAGGTGTCAAACTTCGTGAGATATTTCTAAGACATTTTTGGGCTTAATCGATCTCCGGTGCCTTTTATGCTAGGAAAGTTTGCAACTCATATGCATTTTAGCAAACCTTCCTTTACTCTCACTGAAGATTTTGACTCAATATCTTAAGTCGTTTAGGAGGAGTTACCAGGACAAGATGACCCTCTAAAAATCAGTAAATCGTCCATATCTCACGACCGGAAGTGACGTCGTACATATAAAAAATTTCCAATAAGGTTCAGATCACTATCTTTCAGATCTGAATGTTTTATAAAAATCGACCGAGCCGTTTCCGAGAACTCGCGTGCACAAGAAGAAAAAAAAAATAATAATAGGGAAAAAGAAACCGAACGAAAACAATAAGATCTTCCGTTGGAAACGGAAGACCTTAATAAGAAACAGAGTAAAAACAATATGTTCCCAAACTTTGTTTGGGGAACATAATAATAGAAAGTTTGCTTTTTTGTATGATAAGACTGCAGGAATGTTTTGTTTGTTTATTGGCCTATCAAACATTTTTCAGTCATTTTATGGTGCCACCACTTGGGATAGTATTAGCTGCAAATATAGACTTGTAATCAGCACTTATTGCCTTTGAGAAGTATGGGATCCTTTTTGTGCTAATACCTACCGTGACACAGAATCTTGGTTTATACAGTCTCAACGGAGTAACCTGTCTCAAGCATTTAGCAATGGGATTGGAACCTGTGACGTAAGGTTCAGCTTCTTACTGATACTTTGATTGATAATATTTATTTGAGAATTTCACTCATTCACATATTTAGAGATGTTAATATATACTGTAACAGTTGAAAAGCATCAATTTAGACCTTTACTTAGAACTAAGGGTCATAGTCCTAAGGAAACATGTACTGTGAGGTTTTTAAGGTCTCATTCACTTTATATGCATTGTTAAGGAACATTACTGTGTAAATGTTTTTGTCTTGAATTTGATTCAGTGAATTAAAATCAAGCCCAGCTTCATGATTTTGCAAAGCGAATGCCCTACCACTAGGCTACCATAACAGAGAATGATGTATAGCGTATATTAGTATGCCCGAAACATTCTGCATACGAGCGTTCAATATCGAACGCCTCATTGTAAACAAAAAATGTTATCTAGTCAAATCCTCAGAGCTACATAAACGAAATTAAGTGGCATTTACATAAGATGTGTTTATTTTTAACACAAAATGAAATTATTTACTAAAAATTTAGTGCGTATTCGATCAATTAAAACCTAAATAAGCAAATCATATCACTCAATGGAGTCATCAGAATGATGTTATATTGAACGCTTACAGGACAGACGCTAATTTGAATAACGCTATTTGAAAAATCATTAATTTGAGTTTTTAGCTCACCTGAGTCGAAGGCTCAAGTGAGCTTTTCTGATCAAAATTTGTCCGTTGTCTGTTGTTATTGTCGTAGTCGTCGTCGTTGTCGTCGTAGTCGTTGTTGTTGTAAACTTTTCACATTTTCATCTTCTTCTCAAGAACCACTGGGCCAATTTCAACCAAACTTTACGCAAAGTATCCTTTGGTGAAGGGGATTCAAGTTTGTTCAAATGAAGGGCCACGCCCTTTTCCAAGGGGAGATAATTATGAAATAGAGAAAAATTAATGGCATTTTTAAAAAATCTTCTTCTCAAGAACCACTGGGCCAGGAAAGATGAAACTCATGTGAAATCATCCTCAGGTAGTGTAGATTCACATTTGTTCAAATCATGACCCCCAGGGGTAGGGTGGGGCCAAAATGGCCGATCAAAATTTTGCATAGGAATATATAGGAAAAATCTTCAAAAATCTTCTTCTCAGGAACCACGGGGCCAGGAAAGATGAAACTCGTGTGGAATCATCCTCAGGTAGTGTAGATTCAAGTTTGTTCAAATCATGACCCCCTTGGGTAGGATGGGGCCAAAATGGCCGATCAAAGTTTTACATAGGAATATATAGGAAAAATCTTCAAAAATCTTCTTCTCAATGACCACTGTGCCAGGAAACACGAAACTCAAGTGGAATCATCCTTAGGTAGTGTAGATTCATGTTTGTTATATCATGACCCCCGGGGGTAGGGAGGGGCCAAAATGGCCGATCAACATTTTACATAGGAATATAAACGAAAAATGTTTAAAAATCTTCTTCTCAAGAACCATTAGGACAGGAAAGATAAAACTAATGTGGAATCATCTCAGGTAGTGTAGTTTCAAGTTTGTTCAAATCATGACCCAGATCCCCGGGGGAAGGTAGGGGCCAAAATGGTCGATCAAAGTTTATCATCAGAATATATAGGGAAATCTTTTAAAATCCCCTTCTCAAGTACTTCAAAACCATAATTAGTGATATTTTAAATATGACATCATCCTCAGGTAGTGTAGATTCTAGTTTATTTAAATCATGACCCCCCCTAGGGAGTTAAGATTTAAGCCCCCCTCCAAACTCGGTATACTTTCATTTCTGATCTGATATTTGCTTTTTCCTAGCCTGTGTTCTAAAGTGAGCGCTGTGGCCCCTGGGCCTCTTGTTTTAGTTGAAATAATTATCATAAATTTCTACAAATGTACTTTTTCCTACGGGGTCATAATTCCACTGAATCTCAATTTCTGTTTAATATGTGGGTAGAAAATTATGCAGATTTTTTAGACAGTCACTGTATGCCTTACAATTACATTAAGTACGTTTGGACAAATTTCCGAGGAATATGTGTGACCGCGTACATAGAGTAAATTAATATAATGCGGAAAAATGTACTTCTACAGTCTTTGAAATGTTTTAGCCATATAATAAAGGAGTTATTGAACTTATATTGGTGAATATTTGCACTTGGCTGTTCAAATGCACTTGTGATCTCGTGCATTTGAACAGCCAACTCATGCCAATATTCACCAATATAAGTTCAATAACCCTATCATATAGGAAAAATGCTTAGGCAAATACATATAATGAATTGAAGCTTATACTTAAAGAAAATTGATTTTCATTCCCTGTCTTTTTAAAACATTTGGAAAACTAAATGAAAAAATGATTTACATGTACCCCATTAGCTGCAGAATTGTAGCTCTCCAAAAAATATGTTGATAGACCAGAGAGCTACATTGCCACCCATTGAAAAAACTGTATATTTATTGCACACAAACAAGTGCGCTGTTTATTGATTTATCCCTCCATGTTTTTAAAACTATATTCTCAAAATATTACTAACCGTGTATATTCCTAACATGATCTTTCACTGTTTCCACCACAAGTGTCCCTGAAATCGAGATCATTGAAAAATTTTTTTTGTTTATACAGATTATACTGTCATTTTTGTTTGTAAGATAATTCGGCCCAACAAGATTCGTGTAGATATCAACTACAAAAGTACTTGATAGAATTGTACGGAAAATTTTGAAATCTAATTTTCTTGCAATTGAGGTAAGAATTTCGGAGAATTAATTCATACACCATGTACACAAGCGCAACTTTTTGTGCGCAATAAATATACAGCTTTTTCAATGGGTGGCACTGTAGCTCTCCGGTCTGTCAAATTATATTTCGGAGAGCTACAGATCTGCACATGGTACCCCATGTACTTTTACAAAAATCATGCATGGCTATTCGATTATGAAAATTATTGTGTCCTGATAAGGCGATTTGTAAAAGTGTAACAGCGTGTTAGGAACAATGTGCCAATAGAGTGTTCTCAACACTGTCAGGCTAAGGCAACTTAAAACAACATGCAGCTGTGCTGACACAAAACATGCTTCCATGGTAACAAAACTTTACACAGTCTATTATGTGTAAGCTTGATGGTGTGGTGTAAACAACCTGCTGAGACATTTTTGAAACCGTGTCATCATAAACACACTAGCCGATTGTCATAAGCATTGTAGTGAATTTTTACTTCATGCTAGCTTGCAAGTGTTTTAAACCAGCTAGCATGTTGTCATAAACTTTGTATAGCATGGTGTTATAAAGGAGCTAGAGCCGCACTCTTACTTTGCGCTAGCTCATCGTTCCTTATGCGATAAAGTTTTGTGACTTTTTGTTTCTTCACTAGCACACTGTGCCTAATGTAACACCTTTACAAATAGATTTATCTTGATACATAAAAATCATAATCAAATACCATCTTTCTGACTGATTAATCATTTAACAACTGTTAACCATTACCATTCCTAATAATTTTATATGAACAAGTAATGTACATTTCCTTTATTTGAAATCATGAAAATATAATGTGTTATTTTAAAACATCCTCAAATGACTGCTTGTAAACCTATATTCATAAATTATTATAGTCAGAGTAGTTTTACAAATATTACACATGCAGAAAATGTGATAGTATCTTTGAACTCAGTTATATGGTTTATCTTATCTTATGAGCTGCACTTTTAAAAAAAATCAATGAAAAATTTCAATTTCTTTTTGATAGGTGTGAATGTGACTGTCATCTGAGTATTGAAATTTGCTGCCAAGCATGATCATGATTTGCCAGAAGAGCATCTGTTGGGAGATCAGATGACAAAGTATAAACAGCGTAATGAAATTGAAACTGTCATGTGAAACAGTCTCAGTTTAAGAGGATGACTTTAAAAATAGCATATTCGAATTTTGATTTGAGAAAAAGACATAAATCAACAATTTGACAAATATGAATACTAGTATATCAATTGCTTTCAGTTTTTCAAGAGAAATAGATTTTGTTACAGAATCTTGTATGTTTAGTTTGGAATAAATGTTCTTTTTAAATGTGTCAGATCTTGCATGTTTACATAGATGTCCCTCTAGAGAATTTTTCACTCATATGGAGACGTCACCGTATGCCGGTGAAGGGCTTCAAATTTAGACCTATACTCGGCACTCAGGGCCATTGAGCAGTGAGGGTTCTTTATCGTGCCAGCGCTTACCGTGACACGGTACCTACGTTTTTAAGGTCATATCCGAAAGACCCGTGACTTTCACTTCTAGTGCCGAGCGCTTGGCGAAGGAACAGTCACTACCTTTGTTTACGTCTTAGGTATGACGCGGCGCTGTGATCGAGAATCAAACCCGGGCCTCCCGATCACGAAGCGAACGCTCTACCACTAGGCTACCGTGACCGGTCTAATGGTTAAGATGATAAAGCTCTGTATTCAGCAACAATATTTAAGATATAATATGTGTATTTTTACAGTATTATTGAAGGAAAGTTACATATTTTGGCATAAACAACTACACCATTTACATATGTGCATTTTTCAGCACAAAGGACATGTACATGTTGTTTCAAACATGTCCATCATATTTCAAAGTCAACAAAGCACTAAATCTGTATACAGTTTAATTCATATGAGCTAATGCTGTATAATTTTTTTTAAATAAAAGTCACCCATTATGATCTTTGAATTAAATTCATCAGAATTTCATGTTCTTCTCAGAACCACAGGACAATTCAAGTTAAACTTGGCACAGAGCATTCTTTAGTGTAGGGGAATAAAATTTGTTCATATGAAGGGCAGTGCTTTTAAAAGGAGATTTCTTTGTTGAATGTCCTGTTCAGAGAACTTTACTATTACACTCTTATTGAGATACCACCATTTGCCAGTGGAGGTCTGCAAATTAGAGACATGCACAACACATTCCTTTGTATTTCTTGTAAAAGTATTGGTCTTTTTTCTGAATGACAAAAAAAAGAGATAGTTCATCAGTAACACATTGGGATTACTTACTATTATAATACTATCTTATTATACTGTGTAAATGTTTTTAAAGCAATTTCTAAGCTGATGAAATATCCGTAGCATAAAACACTTCACTAATATGATTTCATCATAGGTGATACTAGTATATGTCTACAAATCAAAGTCAAAATATAAGGTTGTATACATTTTGTAGGTACAGTTTCAATGGTGTTGGATAGATTACCATTGGATTGTTTATCCTTGTGCTCACTCCAGAATCAGACCTTAAGAAAGGGTTTTTGCTGTTTGAGTCAAAGAAATAAAGAATGGTAGCAAAGTTGACATTTGAACATTCACACTTTTTGCTTATGGTAAGAAGGAAGACCCACTCGTTGCTTTGCAACGAGCTTTGCTCTAGTTTTTTGTGTACAACTGTGGGTCGCTGGATTACACGCCGATTGATTCCCGGTGACCGACTTTGCCCCGCTATCGATGGAGGCGCGTTATATAACTGTAAACAAACAAGATGAATGTGAAAGGCATGCACGTAATGGCTGTGAATAGTATATGCTTTATATAAGAAATAAACAACGTTATTTTGTTATGCCAGCAGAGCTATTGCTATTCATTATGCCATGTTCACTAAATAATCGTTGTTTATTACTTATATTTGCATTCTTTGATGTTGTCAAGAATATCAGAGGAAATACTGGCCTACATTAAGATGTGGCTTGATGTCCTCAGTAAAGAAAAACACACGGCTATAAAATTAGTATACCTGATCATTCCACAATTCCAATAAATCACAAACAATTTAAGGTTTCGTCAAAAGCATGTTAATATATTCAAAAATTTCTTCTTAAAAATGCATATATTTTCAAAAAATACACCTAATTAATTCCGTGCTTTTAGTGAAAAACATTATTGCAGAAACAATGAAAGGCAAGTTGGAATTAGATAGTCTCTGGAAAATTGTTTTCCCTGTTTATTTTGTCCAAATGTTAAGACTTTAAAGTGAAAGTACATTGCAATTGCAAATGGCGGGTTCTAAAGTGGTCTTGTTTTTATACATGTCATGCTTTCAATAACAGCCTTTCAGAGACTATTCGCGTCCAACTTGCCCTTCAATGATAAATATATATTATTTCTGCAATGATGGTTTTCACAAAAAAGACAAAATAAAGCAGGCGCATTTTTTTTTAAATATGCACATTTTCTTATACAATTTTTCTCTAATTTTTTTTTTAAATATTTGTTATCAAGTGATACTTTCTGTCTATTAATCAATGATATATTTATAAACTGTAAACGTTTCGACCAGACATAGTTTTAGAGCTATTGCAAAAATAATTTTTTAGACATGTCGACCTTTGACGAGAACTTATACACTTTTATCTTGATACAAGCTGAGCCGTCGTCCCATCATTTTTATTGCAGCCCGGATCTTACCGGAGGACCGGGCTGCTCTTTACATATATATTAAGTTTAAGTGTTGGTGTATGGAGATTGAGGCGGGAGAAGTCATTCAGAATTAAAGGTTTTCTAAACATTAAAAAGATTGTGAATCAGAATGTTCTATTACTTTATAATTACGAAATACATAATATATATACTTCCATCAAGTGAATCTGAAGAAATATATATGTTTTTCATATTTTAGAACATCGAATTTTACTTATCGCATAAAAACGTACTTTGCAAAATTCATGTTTTAAATTCTTAAAGTGAAATACATTTTTATGCCCCCCCCCCTTTCGAAGAAGGGAGGGCATATTGCTTTGCTGCTGTCTGTCGGTCGGTCGGTCTGTCGGTCTGTCGGTCCATCTAGTTTCCGTTCCTTTTCTTCATTACCCTTGCACATACTGAAATGAAATTTGGTATACAGGTATATCATATGAATATCTAAGTCAAGTTCTGTTTTGGGTCCGATTGCACCATAATTGACAGAGTTATGCCCCTTGGACTTAGAAAAATTCCAATCATTTGCAGTTTCCGATCATTTTCTTTGGAGAGGTTGCACATATTGAAATTGAATTAAGTATACAGATTATTCAGATGAATATCTAGGTCAAGTTCTGTTTTGGGTACGATCGCACCATAATTGAAAGAGTTATCCCCCGGACTTAGAAAAATTCCAAATATTTGTAGTTTCCGTTCTTTTTCTTTGGAGAGGTTGCACATATTGAAATGGAATTTGGTATACAGATTAGTCAGATGAATATCTAGGTAATGTTCTGTTTTGGGTACCATTGCACCATAATTAACAGAGTTATGCCCCTTGGACTTGGAAAAATTCCAAATATTTGCAGTTTCCGTTCATTTTCTTTGGAGAGGTTGCACATATTGAAATTTAATTTAGTATACAAATTAGTCAGATGAATATCTAGGTCAAGTTATGTTTTGGGTATGATCACACCATAATTGACAGAGTTATGCCCTTTTGGACTTAGAAAAAATTCCAATTTGTGGGGGAGGGGGGGCATAAGTGTTTTACAAACATCTCTTGTTTAATATTCAGGTAATGTTCGGTTTCAATTTATATTTATGCAGCCAACATTTACTTGAGGAATTGATAAAATTTAAAAGGGTATCGTTTTCGTTCGTTTTTCATCTGACTATAAGTTTTCAAAATATTCTCGACTATTGTCTCCATCATTTAGACGCATGCCTTTTTCACACATATCCAAGCGGTTTGATGACCAAGACTCATTTAAATTGTTTACTTTATTTATTTCCTGGGCGACAATTGATGATTACATCAATGTTTTCTTGTTTTTGTTATGATACAGATGTGACGTCATCGATGAACGTTTAATTAAAACCCTCTGACAAAAATCAATAATTTAACCTTATGATGAAAAAAATAGAACGCTTTAATAATAATTAGGCTTTTCTATGAATTTTTCAAGTTTTTCTATTTACATGTATTTTAAGAACTGAATTCGTTCTTGAAATGGACATACTAATTAAAGAAATTTTGCTTTTTCTGAATGTTCTATCACATAAGTGTGAAGAGTTATCATTCTACGACATATATGCAAAACTATCATAATAATGATAAGAAAAAAATAAAATTATCGCAGTTCTCTTCAATTTTTAAAAAGTTTTATTATACAATTAAATATATTGACCAAAGTTAGAATTTTAAAGATATAAATCAACAATTTTGAATTATTCTTATTTTTTTTTAAATGTTATTACATGTAAAAACTTATATTTAATCCTTTAATGAAACATTTCATATGTACACTTCACAACACCTTATATAAGTGTAGTTGAGTTTGTACTACACGAGAGTGACAGAGCAATGTACTCATAGCAGAAGTAGTTGCGTCTATAGTCCTATAAATGGAGTTGATAAGGTCATGTCCATAGTGGGAGAGAGCAGTGAATATGCAAATATAGTTGATTTATTTTTTCTCTATATTGTTTGTTTTTATATGATAAGAAGAAAAGACTTGGTAGACTTGGTTTATACGATTTTAAAAAATGAAATAAAAGGGAAAGTTGTCAGTGAATAATCATGATAATTCGGAAGAAAAAAAAGCACAAACACTTCAAGAACCTTATTCTTAAGAAAATTAGCATCCAATGTAGCCATGTTTATTATAAAGGTCTTCCGTTTCCAACGGAAGACCTTCGACCGATTCTGATGATTAAGATTAAAAGTATTATTCTATTATTCTTTTTTTTTCACTTTTCTTATTATTAGGGTCTTCCATCTTCAACGGAAGACCCTTCTATTATTCTATTTTGCTTCTTTTCCACTTTTCTTACTATTTTTTCCTTACCGATTTTGTGCAGAGGATTTCTCAGGGATGGCTGGATCGATTCAACTCAAATTTTCAGACTTTATGTGTTTCTATCTGAAGTCTGTACCGGCATTTCCATTTTGAAAAATTCACTTCCGGTCGCAAGTTATCGCCCTTTGATCGAAATTTAGAGGACCTCCTTGTCTGTGATGGAACTCAAAAACGGCTTGAGCTAGAATGATGAAATTTTCAGAGATTATAGAGGACATGTTCCCATAATGCACATGGGTTTTCAAATTTTCCAAAAATGTGTAGTATGGAAATGGCCTAGGGGTAGAAATTTAGGAAACGAATCAGAAGTGAATTTTCGAGACATTTTGTATCATATCTTAAAAATGTATAGTTTTTTGTCTAAACATACTGAACAATATTTGTGCAAAATGACAAGATCTTTCAAACGATATCAATTAAAAAGAGCTGACTTATCAAATTAGGGATAAAAAGGATCAAAAACAATTTGCATTATAACTTTTAAATGATCAATATTTTGTGATACATTATTGAAACAAAAATGGTCTTCTTAATGACCTTCAATTATATATCATTTTTTGACGTCATTTATTATCCATTTAGGGGCAACAAGGGGCTAGTATTTTTTTTTACACCGGTATCTCAGTAACAATTCGGAGGATTTTTAAAAAAATTTCAGAGATGATAGGAAACAATGTCTTGCGAGATGATTTTTAAATTTGATGATGAATTCATTTCCTTTTGGTAAATATGACGTATTTTCGACGTTTTGCTGCAATACTGATATGTCCTATTCTGAGAAAACGACGCAAAATAGAGATATGAAATTTCCAGAAATGATTGAATGTAATCCTGACATTGTGAACCTGATTTTTAAAGAATAAAAGTCGTTATTTATCATAATCGGCCCTGTTAAAATAGGAAAAAATAAAGTGGAGTAATTTTTTTAATTTATGGTCTGTAACATATGTCAAGGGCACTAACTTGAGAAATTTGGTATTAGTTTGGCAGAAAGCGCGCGCGATTGGTAACAGTGAAAGTCAAAACCGGGAAAGTATTCCGGAAATCTACAATTTTTTGCATATTTAGTGTATATCAACGCATTTTTTATTGTGTCCGCATTCGAGTATTTATTCCAAACTTTTACAAATGCAAAATTATATCATAATCATTATTTTTAACGTTTAATTTTGACCTTACAAAGATGTGGACATTACGAATTTTAATAATTTGTGTTTTGCAGATAAAGCTTAATCATGACAGTAATGTCTTTTTTCTTCATCATGCTTATTTCTAAAATATCTAATTACCTTTTTCTTCAAGATTAATTGTATTTAGTACTTTTTAGTTCATTATAACGACTACTTGTTTCATAAAAGTAAATGTGTATTTGTATGTTTTTTTTAATAGTTTACCTTGGTAAATTAATTGTTTTATCTGTACATGACAAGTCGTAAATTACATTGAAATATCATTTTGAAACTTCTATTTTATGAATCCAAAATAATCACTCTGATAATGAAGTATTTTTGTTTTTCTTTAATTTTTTATAATTAATATTTAATAGCACGAAAAATTATAAATTGCTTCATTGCCAATGAATACCTTTTAAATAACGTTGAATATTTTAAAATTAAAACGGCGTGTTGATGACGTCAAATACGTAAACAAAATAACGTCATAATATACCCTGAGATTAGCAACTTATTGCTGGTACCTGTGCTGGATTGATGGGTGTAAACAGAAGAAAAAAATCTATGTTTAAACAGCCTGTGTTGATTTTCGGTCGATTAGTCGAGGGAGAGAGAGAGATGTATGTGCCGAGAAATGATACTTGTTCTGTGATTTTATTCCTGGATAAGAAAAAATAGATTTGAACATGTTGCAAGACTGTTGTATATTTACATCTGTGCTTTCTACTTTGTTATTAATGTATATAATAGTCAGGTACATGTATATAGGCCTATATATTCCGAGAATATATATCAAGAAAGAATTTTTCTGTAGTATTTCATATACATGTACATATAATAATATTTGGAAATATTTACACACATGCACATACACCTTTATTAAGGAATCATTTGAGTACAATTGATCATTGTAAGGCCAAATATAGGAATGATTAAATATTATTGCACACTAATCTTTCAAACGAACTTTTTCCGATACACGAAATACAAGAAATGTGGAAACAGATATGGAAAGTATTTTAAAAATTTTGTAAACAATAAATCTTTAAGTAACATTTTTTGTTGGCACAGTCACTGAAAGTTGTGCGGTTTGCACTTACGTAACATATAGGTCTAGCTGAATACGTATCATAAAAAAAACAAACAAGATATCAGTATTACCGTTACATGTACATTTAGATTAATTCGTTATATATGTATGTTCCATTAAAATTTCTGATAAATAGAAGCATGAAAGATAATACATTTATTCAGTTTTAGTTATATATTATACACGTGTAGTAGACGCAATTTTATAAGTATTCAAATGCCAAAAAATCTGTTTGACTATAAAATACGTTCAATTCAGTCAGGGACGTACATGTAGCATCGTTTTTGAGGGGGGGAGGGGCGGCCAGAGAAAAAAAAGAATCAACTTACCTCAACAAATTTGAAAAGTAAAAAAAAAATAAAAGATGGAGAAGAAAGAAATGGAGAAAATTTCCAAACTCGAAAAATCCTTTTTCGTTCGGGGGCGGGGGAGGGGGTTCTAAATTCCTTCAGTATACTTTTTTTACTCACACATACTACTGTCTGGGAAAGGTTTAGGACCCCTTCCCTTAACTTACCCTGATATGTACATATACTAGTACTCTAGATTTATTCGGAAGCAGTCTAACATTGGGAAATTGGATCTGATGGTACACGTGTAGCACAGCTCTGTAGCATGCAATTTTTTCCTGAGCCTCCCCCCACCCCATCCCCTACTTGGAAAACCGTTGCTACATGTACCGGCTTGTATCAAGCTGTATTCGGATTCCTGTATATCAAATTATTTTGCGAGCCTTAATGCAGAAAACTAATGCCGGTGAAGACTGTTCTTCCTTTTAAAAACCTAGAACTAGTCGTTGAATAAAATTTTTAATTCAAGTTCTTAAGTTATCTAAGTATATACTGCAAGTTCTTCCTGTCTTTTAAAAATACTTGTGCCATAGAATCAATGTTTCGTTTGTTTATAAAAGTATGTGTATAAGATTGAAATTTGGATCTGCCAATGAACTCTCAATCGCATCATCTCGGGTCTTTCCGCCAGAGGTCGGAAAGCTAGTCGGAGAGGCCCGAGAAGTTGCGATTAGTGTAGCGGAGTCAGCCGAGGATCACCAATTGGACCTCTCTCACTTGGATTTCTTCGGATTACTCGTACCTCGCAGCTGTTTGAATGGAGCGTGGCGGAGTCAACCAAGGATTGCCGATTGGTACCACTCTAAATCCTCGCGCATGCGTAGCCTGGCGTATGTCCAGGGCATCCGGTTTAACCTCGCGTTTATATTTACTGCGTGGACCTCAGGGTCCACGCAATAATTCAAGAAAATAAACTCTACACAGGCAAAGTAATTTTTATTTTAACAACTTTTTAATAAAGCGCATGGACATTTTATGTAACGCTGGGACATCATAATAATGACGACATCGCCGTATATCTAGCTATATCTTTACTATATTTTAAGTATGATATTGTCATTATTCATATATTTTCCTTGCCATTGATATATAATACTTGATATCTTGTAGCAAATCCATATCTGTGTAACATTACAAACGGATGTTCCAATGCTATGTATGAAGAAACACCAATATCGTGCGCGACGTCGTTATGTTTACATTGCGACGTCATACCGTCAAGCACGACTTTTGTGGAAAATCATGTCATTTTTAGAAGGCTCCTGACGAAAAACTAAAAGTGGTATCGAAGAAATTTAAATTGTTTTGGAAAATATGCATTGTAGACACCTTTTAAAAAATCCCTCATCAGATTCAATGACGGGGCCGATTATAAACCATAACGACTCTTCTTCAAGAAGATGTTTTAAGTTTTTAAATTTTAAAGTTAAATATTTTCAAAAAAAATTATACAATTTAAATTTTTTTTTATACCGTCAGATAGGACTTGGCAAGAGCTTTCCAAATATGTATTTGTTTTGTGTTTGAGTAAAAAAATAAACAAAATATATGCTCAGGTGTGTTAGGACACTTGAGTGCAAATGTACTATTAGAAAGGTAGGGTTTCGATAAGGCTGATTTTCAGCCCATGATGAATTTCAAATATTTTCATTTAGTTTTGTTTAGTAATGTTTCCCCCTTCATATTTTATAATTTATTTGCAAAACAAACCTATATTAGTCACGTGACCAAGGGCCATCTAAAGGGTCCCTTTTAAAGCATCTAAGAGGGTTATCAAGATTCATTTCTTGTAGAGGGTATTCATTTTGAAAAACCAAAGACAGATTAACAATATATCATAAGGGAACATAGAACAGATCTGAAGTAACACAAAAACTCACTTGTTTAAAAATCTTTTGAAAAAACAATTTTTGTAATTGTAGCCATAAAAATTCAATTGAAATTGTGTGCGCTTTCATATTAATCATCTTTGCCATTTATAAACATAATATAATAAGACAAGATAAACAATAAGTTATAAAAAAAACAACCTTTCAATGTATTGATATATCATATACTGAGACAAATTATTAACTAGAGGTACTCTGAGCAATTAGTTCACTAAATGATACCCCCCGCCTCCCATATGAATATAATGGCAGTGTCCATGTTTTGCTCTGGAAAATCCAAAATGTATGTCAGATCAAAAAGTAAAAATAAGAGGTGCACAATGATAATATGTAATAAAGATTCTTTGAAAGTTTCATTAAATTTCCTTCTGTCGTATGAGTGGAGTTGCGGATAAGAGATTGGTACTCCCAAAGCATAACAGACGGAGGGGACAGACATACCAATTACTATATACCCTCCCACTTTTCAAGCGAGGGTATAAAAACAGTCACTTTCGCTTACAAGTATCAAGTAGAAAAAAGACCTCTATGCATTATAATTCAGCACATTAATTTTATAGTATTTCGTTTCGATAGACACATAGAAAGTGTAAAAAATCTCTTAAACTGATTAAAGGATTTTTTGGGGAAAAAAATTATACCGTAAATGTACTATTTTAAACATGCATAACATTTTATTTACATGTACTTATTTTATTCTATTTATAGATATTGGATGCAAGATTTGTCTATTATTAAAAGTCATTTTTATATACATATTTTAAGTTCTTATGATGAATCAAATGGAGATAAGGAACTGCATACAAAATATAAAGTCCATAAAACAATACAAAATAGGAAAAGAGCAAACAAGAACCTACATATAATCAGTTGGGATCAGATGCCATGGAGGAGTAAGCATCCCCTTCGGACCGGTCATACGAACTGTGTGCTCCTTGTCATGATCGGGAAATAACGGAAAATTTGTCGTCAATTCAGTGTATTAATATTGGACTAACAATTAGTATGCAAAACGTCAGTCAGCATTTGATTCAATGATAAATTGTATTTGCTGACAAGGTAATTGTATCGACCATAGAACTTAAGGTCATTGTATCGAACATAGAACTTATGAATTGATGACTTTAAACGAAACTGCTGATATTCTTGTTTCATCAAATTTTGTCAATAATTTATCTCGTTTTAAAGATTGTTCATACGTATAGAGCATGATCTGGCTTATCGAATCGGCTAAGATGTATAAATTCTGTATGCAAGTGATGCTCACTCCTCAATGGCAACTGATCCCACCTCTGATGATGTGGAGGTCTGTGTTTGCTCTGCTCCTATTTTAAAGTGTTTATAGGACTTTGATATTGTATACTGTTCGTTTTCTCCATATCCTTCAGGGACAGAAAAAAATGTACGTTAAATCTGTGATACTGCAACATACCCAAATCAAGAAATTTTGACCTAGATTAACATTAAACAATCAATAATGTTTACTATGAAACACTAAGTGTAAGCTTCGTCTTTATATATTGCAACTGCCCTCTCTGGTGTCAAAGTTGTGGTTTTCCTCACAAACAGACATGTCATAATATACTCGATTAATTTCCTTTTTTTTGTTTTACATCCTATCGCATAGTACGGTAATACATGTATAAGAGGACAAGAAGCCAATACTCAATAGTAAAACCCCCAATTTGGTAGAATCTCATGAATCAATCTCACAATATGGCCTAAACAAAGTGTGTGCTAAATTTTCAAGCATCTGCAATGCTTATTCATGTAGATAATTGTAATGGAAATTTGGTGCATACAGACACACAGATAAACGGGAAGTTAACACTGTATTCATACAAAAATAAATCCCACCATATAATATGCCTAAACAAAAATGTGCTAAAAGCATCAAGAATCTACTATTCATAGTTGCTGATAAACTGCGACAAAAATTTGTGTTACGGACAGACACACAGACAGCTATACAGATAAGCAGATACAAAACAGTAAAAAAAATATACACCCTCTCCTTAAGAGCAATGTTAAAATAATCTGTTTGATTAATTGAACAGTGTTATGAATGTACGAAAGCCCAGAAGGCTCATTCGAGATTCGAGATTCAAAATACGAGATTCGAGATTCGAAATACGAGATTCGAAATTCGAGTTTCGAGATTCAAGATCCAGATTAACCAATCAAAAGTGGTTCAACATTTGATTACTCCCCTTTGTTATGTTTTTACTATCAAGAAATCGTTGAATATATTTATAACAAATGGGTCATTTGCAAAAATGATAATGCAAGAAAAAATGTTTTATGTATTAAAACGAAATAAAAATAAAATTTGGATTACATTTTGAAAAATACATAGATAATTTTATTTTTCTCAGTAAAAAAATAGTAAAATGTATATATAGAATATTATATGGTCCTATCGTTGACTTGCGGAATAAGTAGGTCGACTATATTTTTAATCAGATCATTGTTGAGGGAGAATTTTGTATTTGATTATAATTAGATATGAAATACTAGTATTATGAATCGTCTCTACACTGCACAGTAATTCAAGGGTATATATTTCATTACATTTATAAAGGGTACATTTGTGCAGTGAGACTTGGCTGCTGAATTAATCGAACTGTAGCGTTACAAGGTTTCACGAGTATATTTTAGTCTTTGGTCATAACGGTATGGTCAGAGACTAAAATTTAAAACCATGACGCTATAGTTCTGCATCTAATTTAAACTCATCTACAATTGATATAAGATAAAATAAATGCCGCATTTATTTTAATTCATATAGCCAATCTGTATTGTATGTATAATTTTTAATCAATTCAAGAAATTCAAGCCTTAGATTAACATAAGTAATTAAATACTTAATTTTTATGTATTTCCTCTACATGTATCAGGAAAACGAACGCGATTTTTGTTTTTCAATACCACGTCGCCATTCAAATTTTACAAAGTAACATTTTCAGTGTGTTTGGAAAAAAGGCAGGTGGGGTTGGTAGGGGTGGGGTTATTGTTAATCTTTAGACACTTGACACTTATTTATTACCCCGGAAACAAAGTAAACAATACAAAAATATATATACTCCTGATATATGTATTCTATTTAATATTTAAGACGCCATAATATAAATTGAAGTATATCTTGCTGATCAAAAATCCAATGATAATTTAAATTCCTTCTAATATATATAACACTCTTTCTTGCATTGTAATTTAATCAAATGACTCATTTGTTATTAATATATTAAACGATTTCTTGATAGTAAAATCATAATAAAGGGCAGTAATCAAATGTTGAACCCGCTTTTGATTGGTTACTCTGGATCTTGAATCTTGAAACTCGAATTTCGAATCTCGAATTTCGAATCTCGTATTTCGAATCTCGAATTTCGAATCTCGAATGAGCCTTCTGGGCTTTCGTATGAATGTGTATCAAACACTTTAAATATTTTAATAAAGTTAACCACATTTCAACAGATTGCAAAATTAGCCAAGTCATTACTATTTAAGTGTGTGTTGCATTGCGAACCTCAACCATATTTCAGTATAATATTTCTGTACATATATGTAATGAATGACCAAAGTTTGGTTTTGGTTCAGAATGCAACACGTGGTGTACTTGAAGTTTAAACACCATAACCCTCCGACATTTTCCCATATGCCCAATGTTAAAGCGGTTGAGGGTACCATAGTTTGGCCGATAATTCCAATTTTATCCCAATTTTTTCCCCCGCAAAAATATACATGGCACAAAATTAGACATGTTGAAAATA
Source organism: Saccostrea glomerata (assembly GCA_003671525.1). Lineage (NCBI taxonomy): Eukaryota > Metazoa > Mollusca > Bivalvia > Ostreida > Ostreidae > Saccostrea > Saccostrea glomerata. The sequence continues at coordinate 625,783 of PRKT01000271.1, read as the reverse complement.
TCGAAAGTAAGTTTAAAGTTGTGTGCAGCCTTATTTCATTTTTCGCAAAAAACATGTGCCGAAAACAGCCTTATCGAAATATCTCCTTTTATTTCAAAAAATCATTTCTGTTTTATTTATTGATCGATTTCACATTTTTTGCACCATCAAATAGATCTTTTCAAGACCTTTCCAACGATATATTTTTTTTTATTGTACATGCACATACAAAGAAAATAAACCGTAATTAATTTGTTCTTGACCCATAACATACTTAGGTATAAAAATTTAACCTTTCCCATTCTCAACAGTAATTCCAAGCTATTTCATATTTCTCAATTATATTCCCTGGGACGAGATCTTTCATTAGGTAACACACGTTTTTATCTTTTGACTTTTTCCTTGAATTTCGATTCGGATTTTAAAATCTTAAACCTTTATGGAACACATCTTGTTAAAAAGCCGAACTGGACAAAAACATTCATACTGAATGTATAAACCATTGTGTTAACCTAATGAATTATTATGACTCGATCTATGGTCTGGAAAAAAAATGGCTGAACTTATCCAGTCAATAACCTACAGATTGGGTTTATTCTTAACCAATATGTGTTTAGTAATATACAGATGGCTTTTGCTCATAACAAGAGTGTGTTATGGCTTTTACAAGGTCATTTGGACAAGTTCAAGGTCACGTACATACCTTTATCGTCTTTTTGCTACAGAGTGAAACATTGCTAGTATTGTTCCCCCTTACAAGACTGCTTATGACCTTAGAATATGGCATGACCTTGACCCAAGGTCACTTCTTCCTGCCCACTGCTCCAACGAAAGACCTACTCGTTGCTGTGGAACGAACTCGGCTTTAGTTTTTATGATTATTTCTTCTTCGGATCCATCAAAGAATGAGTGCACTTAAGCTATGAAAGTTGGATCCCGATGTTTTGCGCAAAATAAAGTTCCAAAATTCATTAAATTTTGTTTTATAGGTATTAAACAATGTCTTAAGAGCAGGTTTTGGTATATTATATTACATAAAAGTATTAAATAATGCCTAACGACACTAGCTTTTGAGACGGGGATCTAACAGTTTTGTCTCATTTCTATTGTTATTCATATGCATACCAGTTTTCAACGACTTTGTTTACATCGAGCCGCAACTTGGCCATTTTTCTTATTTGCACAGAATATGTATTTTAACTTAAACTTATACATATCCAAAGGACAATGTTGGCCAAGTTGCGGCTCATATCTAATTTTCAAAAAAAATGTCCGCAAACTAGGGCCGAGATAGCTACTAAATTAACCGGTCACTGAGCAACAACGATTGATATTATAATCACCTTTCTCACGTGACCCTTTGCTGTTCGATACGCTAACGCTTTCATTGAAAATTTCATTGTGTTTAAAGGCCGGTATACACGGTAAGATATGTATTATAAGATTTGTATTATAATACAAAATCTTACTGTGTATACACTCTTAATACAGTGTATCATAAGATTTTTCGAATCTTATAGAACTGTATTAAGAATAGAGCAATGCTCTATTTCATAATACAAGTCTTAACTTGCCTATCACTTTCAACCAATGAAAAGTAATGACACAAGGGGTCATCCTATTTTCATTATTACTAAAGAAAGCACATGGTATAAAATGATAATGGTGGACTTTACAAGTAAAGACATCGAAAAACTCGTGGCTTAATGGGAAGGGGAAAAGGACTTGTGGAATATATCAAGCAGTGCATAGTACGGTGATAGACACTGCTATCAGAGCCTCATCCTCCATTTTTATTACTTTGACAGAGAGAAAAATATGGCGGGAAAAACACGTAGTTTATTAACAATCTTCTAAGATGTGTATTAGCGTGATTACAGGAAAGTATTATAATACAAAAGTATTATAATACTTGCATTATACTTCAAATCTCATCGTGTATACCGGCCTTAAGTCTCTGTTGTGACATTATCTATCGTACTTCCAACTTCAAACTATGGGAGATTTTTGCGCAAATTTTAATAGGGTTTGAAGATAATATGTCTCTTATTTATCTTTATGTTTTTCATTAGGGGTGTTTTGAAAGAATTCTGGTATTGACAGTGTCAGACAGTGTCATTAGTAAGCTGGTAAGTACATGCATAGGCTTAATTATGTCGCCTCTGTATTATGGTCTGCACAGCGAGACATTTATCCCATCCCTTAACATTAGAATCATTTAATAATTGTGCACCATGAAACCAACACGATCTCTCTCTCTTCTCCATTTCAATTCGCAATGCGAAAAAATCATATGTGCTAACGTTTACATTCCACAACTATGCGGTTTAAATGTATCCGCCTATTTGCGGATACCTTAGATTCGAAAGTGGTCCCGTTCAAATTTCCGGAATTTAAGGCTTTTAGATGTTCTTTTCAATTACATTTTCTGTAATTATAGAAATATGCATGACAAAAAATTCTAGAAATAAATATCAAAAGCATATGCTTGCACTTTAATCATAGATTAATTTAGCGATATATTGTAATGTTAAGCTTAAAATGGGAGCCGAAAAGGTTCCAAATGACGTACTTAAGTGCACTCATTCTTTGTACTGTCTCCAAAAAATGGCCCTCTTTTGTAGCGTTCGATGTGAGGATCTCACTGCAGTTTGTTTGCATAAGTTACAGTTTTTTTTCCAATACATTTATTTAAGCATTCGATCATGTTTTACTTATTCTTTTTAATATCATTATTTTTTATTTACTACTTATTTAGGATAAGTGTAATATCTTTTGTTTGAAGAATCCCATAGACAGTATTGGTTTGACATACCAATCGATGTTAGCAGACTAGGTCTTTTAGGTCAATGTGCACCGGCCCGTGACGATGACAAAAAGTCTTATATTTGGAATTGGAAGATAAGTAGAGAAGAGAAAAAGTACCGACACCGTATCGCATTTACTACGCATAGCACTTTATATTCTTTTGCGACAGCTTTAACGGCATTTCCCAGCTTTGGTAGTCAAAAGACATTCATTTAACATAAGTATGCTTATTTCTTTCAGTCTTTCCCATTACTGTATTGTTGTCCTGCAGACGATTTGGTTTGTTTAGCAAAGATAGATAATTCAAACAGAAAAGAAAGTAGGAAATAAGTCAGAAACGTAACGGACAGGTTTCGAAATTCAGTAAATATATTTAAAATAAAACTATTTAATTTTCCTTTTAAAAGTAATCTGGAACCGGAAAATATACATGTAAAAACAGCCGATGAAGTTACGGCTGCTAAGTGCAAGCGAACTCTTAATTTATTAATGCAGTCATCAAAACAATTTTTATCCAATCAGAATCAAGTATTTATAAAAATAAAATAATATCCTAATTAACTTTAAATAGAAAAACTTTAGAGATATTTGGACATTTAAATGACAAGAGACAATACACTTAACCGCATGACAGACGAAATAACAATGGCTTTTCCGTCGTCAACTTTTCTTATTTTATATTTGTAGTAATATTCTCCTTATTTCCTAAAAGTTGCGTCCACTTCTCAACACTGTTTCGAATCGCAAAAGAATGCTCTGAGAAAGCTGCAATTTTTATCTTATGCAAGGATTCCACCGATTCCGTTTAACGTAGAATTTAGCAATTTTCAGGTATATATTAAGATGCTATGTTAATATTGTAATTTTGTTCACATCTTGGGAAAAAAATAGCTTCACAAACATTTTAAACACTAATTTATTTGAATCAAAATAATTTTTTACATAGGAATTGCTCTTTTATCAATGAACCTGTTAGACGTTTTCTGATATCAGAACTCCTGTAAACATATTGTATCCCAAGTGGTCATGCAGATGCCTTCCGGTCCATGTTTGTCTTGTATATACTGTATCTCCTTCGCGTAAAACTAGGACAACGGTCTGCGAACTTTGGTCAGTGGTGCTAGAGTGTAATGTAGAGATTTTCGATCCATTTTTCATTATTTCTATGTGTGCGTGGTATTTTTCCTGGGCCAGTATGGTGCAGGAGAACAGGTACAGTCCTTTAATGGGTGCTGTAAAATGTCCCGACCATCTGTTGTAACCATTGCCTTCGTTGGTGATCAGTGTGTCGTATTTTACAGTTTCTCCCTTCCCTAACTGGATGTTACGAGAAAGCTTCGCACTGAATCCAATGGCTGAGAGATGACCTGAAAAAATATATAATTCTTTGTTTAAAACAATAAACATTTTTGAAAGGTAAACAAGCTAATTGTGCTTTACTGTATATGTATTTCGCTTTATTCGTTAACCTTACATTATATATTTTACAGTCACAGAAAATGAAAATTGCTTCGCTGAAGTATTAATTTATGATAGTGTGTCCGCTAATAAGCGTTGATTAAATTAAATGATTTCAACCCAGCCTCTTTCGTTACTCTTCTCTAAGATATTGACAGTAGTAAAGGAAAAACCTCAAGAGTAATGTTCACTGAAAATGACATCAAAAAGATGTCTGAGTTTCTGATTGACAATGTGATTCTTGGAGACTAGATCTTCATACAATCTATTGGAATTCCAATAGGTACCAATAGCGCTCCGGTATTAGCAGACATATTTTGTATTCATATGAAGCAGAATTTGTGCAAAATCATATGCGCCAAAAGAAGAAAACACTTTCTGTGTCCTTCAACTAGACATTTAGATATATCGACGAAATATTGTAAATTAACAATGGTAATATCCATGATTCCTACGTCGATACGATATATCCTGGTGAGCTTCAGATAAAAGATACCACAGAGTCTGACATATCTGTTACATACTGGGATATTTTACTTTAAAAAACGTTAATGGTAATCAAACAACCATGCTATGTGATAAACGTGATGACTTTAATTTTTCCAACGTCAACTTCCCTTATTTATGCAGCAGTATACCTTCATCACCTGCATACGGAGTTTACATATTTCAGTTGATTCGATACGCAAGAGCATACACTACGTATGAACAAATTCTAAAACGAGGTAAATTATGGACAAGCAAGTTGATGAAAAAAATATCTGCAGTCTCGTTTAAAATCATCATTTCGTAAGTTCTATGGTGGAAACAATGACCTCGTCAGCAAATAAATTTATCACTGAGTCAAATGCTGACTGACCTTTCATTATACTTATTGTTAGGATCTTATAAATATAGTTTCACGATTTTTGAAACTATGATTAACATCTCCTAACCATTGTTAAGCAATATTGTAAACGTATATTCCTATAAATATTATTTGAGTCCTCTTGCGGTCAACCTTCCTGCAGCAACTCAAAGTGTTTCCTTCTTGATAAATAAATACAATAAAAATAATTCTTAATTCTAAGATGGTAGCTCGAGTTCACAATTTAATTCATTGGGGCCTTGGTATTGTTTAAAATTATCATTTCTTAAGTTCTATGGACGATTCAATGACCTTGTCAGCAAATACAATTTATCATTAAGGATGGATTCTTGTCAGCATTTTACGTCGTCAATGGGTCTCCATAGATTTTGCAAGTCGATAAATGCAAATTACATATTTAATCAATCTGAATGTAAAATTATTGACTAACTTATCAGTTTATGTATTTTTGAATCTATTTCTATTAAAAAATATAAGTTGTTCGTAATTTTTTCTTAGATTTGCGACAATTGCCATAAAATGCGTAGTTCCGTAGCGAATGTCAACATGTCCAGGTCGTTTCCCGTAGAAAACCCCGACAGGATTGTTTTGCAAAATCTACAAGCTGTGATCATTATTGAAGCATTGTAGAAGCCCAGGGATGATTAAACAAATTTTAAGTCACCCATTTCTTAATGCCCGGGACACCCGATCAACCAAAAGAAACTTGAAGGTCACAAACATGCGAGATTGCAGACCCACATTGCCTCGATCGCCTGATGTCATGTCGTGTCACTGTGCAGTGAAATTGTATATGTAAATAATTTAATTTCACTTGTATCAAGCAATTTAATTGGCTGAATCATTCAGAGGAACATATAATATTTTGGATAACATAACTTGCCTACGTCACAATGAGTTACGTCAAAAATGTATTACTCCGCTTGACGTTACTTTTAAAATAATGCTCAATTTGAAGTCTTTTTCCGGAGTAAATATTGTCTCATTGTCTACACTGGAATTAAATTATATGGAATGAAGGTAATTTCAACTTATGTTATCCGTCAACTTTGGGGGGGGGGGGGGTATATCAGTGTAATCTACAGCATCTGAAATCATCAAAAACAACAGTAACTTGAAAAAATTTTAGTTTGGTGCTTCGCGGTTTATAAAGCGTAAACTGCCCCAAGTTATGTTATATCGGATAACATAAGTTGAAATTACCTTCATTCCTTAAGTAAGTTATGTTTGTCTGACAATTTAATTTATAATTTTGAAATTGAATTACATAGTTTTTATTGATAAATGGGAATTCGCAAGGATATTATAGATCGATGTATTTCGTATGCTTGTTCCCGCGATCGACAGTTCAACATTAGAGGATTGAAATTTATCAATTCCATTTGTTCGTCAGTTTTATAAATAATATTTATTCACAAAAATAGCATTTTTTGTATATGATAACAACAAGTTATATAATATACTAACTAGCCTTGCTTGTTAAAGACACAACAATCATCAAGTTGCTTGAAAAGTAAGGTGTTCCGTTGGGGTAAAACAAAATCAAAGTGAAAAAAATAAGGATAGTGTATGTGGAAATATCAATAACATTGAAACAAACAGTTGTCTAATTTATGGAGCAAAATGAAACACAATGGTTCAGAAATTATTTATATTATTGTATTTTTTTTCTGTATTTTTAGGTTTAAAATGTTTTTTTATAGTACAAATTTTATAATATAAGACATTATACACTGTTATACAATGTGGTATATAAAATAAAATATATTTATTAAAAAAACTTCATTCATTTTTTTTTATAAATCAATAAATGAAATACAGATAAGATTGATTGTTTAATCTTATAACCAATTTTTTGTTAATTTAAAAACAATAGTCTAAGAACTGTTCATGTTTAATTCTTAGGAGGAAACAACCCTACAGTGCTTAATTTACCCAGGAGTAGACTACCTGTAGTTGAAAAAAGACTGAAGACCAGACTAAGGCGGGATGATTGAACAAAATCTGCTTGAAGATGGACTATTGAGGTACATAATTATAAGAAATATGAACACAACTGTATATAACTATTATGTAAATAGTGCATGTTTTTGAGGGCTACAGTATACAGTTATGGAATGGGTACGAGGGAAATAGCCAATTTATGGTTCCCCGAGGGAGGAAACTATTTCCTGAGGCGGCGAAGCCGCCGAGGGAAATAGTTTCTTGCTGAGGGGAACCATAACTTGGCTATTTCCCGAGTTCCCATTCCATAACTGTTTTATTATACCGAAAGAATCGTAGGCAATTTAATTTTTTTTTTACCAGATATTCCGACATTTGAAAAAAAACCACTGTATAGGCAGAATTTCAAATGCATGCGGCTTAACACAGTGTATTATAAGTAATATATCGTGTCCTAAAACAATGAAATTATTTTAAAAAAGTATTTTCACTGACATTTCGAAGAATTATTGTTGTATTCATTTTGCTAAAATATTCAAGTATGACTTTGACTTCGCATGTCGAAATGTTTTGACGTCATAGTTACATTGCTAATAACATGACGTCACAGACGCGAGATTCTTTGAACGCTCTGATCACTGAACACTTTGATTGGTTAAAATTACTAAAAAATATTCATGAGGGAGTAGTCCCAGGGAGTAGCTCTGATTTTCCAGGGAGTAGTCTTCAGATGATGGCAATAGTCTCTTCTCGAGGAAATAAACAGTTTTATGGTATTAATTTTATATAGAGTAATTACAGTAGAGGTATAATAATAGAAATTGACACCCCGGAAAACCATTGTCAACTGACACAAGGGGTGTCAATTTCAAATATTATTGACTGAGTTCAAGGGCAACATGAGTTTTATCAGACCCAAGAACCAAACTGTCTGCCTGAGGATAGACAAAATGTATTTGCTCAATAAATGTTTTGTGATACCTTTCATTTTAATATTTCTTTTGATGTAAATGTATCTTATCTGCCTTGAACTTCACGTCTCTCACTGCTAAACATCAACAAATGCAAATTAGATTAAGCTCCACCAATTGTGTGATGTACATGTAAGCGGTCCAACATCTCATCAACCGGTCCAACATCTCATCAGTGGTTAAACATCAATTGTTTTATGCCCACTCAGCAAAACATTAGAAATGTTGGACTTTTTTTCCTATAGATTTGTATAGGAACAAATTTTTAAAGGTATAACAATAAGGATTGTTAAATGCATCTAAACTAATCAAATTTTAGTATTTAACATGAAAGTATAATACACTGGTACATGTAATGCAGCATTTGTACTGCTATGTAACATACATTGAATACTTTTTTTTAACTGTAGGCAAAAAAATTGGACTCTCGGCATGGGAACAGATGTTCAGCAAGAAATTATCACATCAAGTAAGTGATGCACTAAAAGGATTTTCTCAATTTTCAACAAGTTAAGATTTTTCCTCAAAGTCATTAAAAATCATTTCTGAGAAGCATGTAAACAAATAATATCAGATCAATATTCAAAAGAGAAAAGGTTCATAATTCACCAAACTAAAATTTTTTCAAGTTACTGTTGTTTTTGATGATTTCAGATGCTGTAGATTACACTGATATACCCCCCCCCCCCCAAAGAAAAAAAGAACAGAGAGACCAATCTTGAGACTTAGTGCACATAACCTTGCCACAGAAAAGGGGATCGAGAGATTTGTCTATATACACTCCCTAATGAAAGATTTAAGATGTATTTCATTTTCAATTCAGCTGCCAAAAATACAATAATTATAAGATAACTTTTGAAAGGAAGTTGATGTATTTTTTTCTTGAAAGGAAAAGTATCAAATTTGTCTCATATACCTTTGATAGTCAATGTCCAGAAATACTGAAAATAACACTTATTTATTAAGAAATATAATATATTTAGAAATCATTGTAATTCATAGTTATTGTGTATTATTGTGTAAATAATATTATTGTATGATTTATGTATAGTCTCAAAATCTAGATACAGTGTAGTGTATAAAATTGTATAAACAATTGCTGATTCTTATACTAGTATGTTGCGCCTTTTAAAACAATTATTGTAATTGTGTTGGCGCCGATAAATATTTAAATATACATAATTATAGTTCTCTGGTATATACATGCATGTCATATATTAGTTCATGTACAATACATATAATTAAGATTCCATAATATAACATAAGGTTTTGGCCTAACTCTGCAAAAATTTACATGTATTTTGATCAAAAACCTGTACTTTTTTGTAAATAATGAAACCAGTATATTGTATAACAGAGGAAAAACGGATTGAAATTTCTTGGTTTTTTTTTAAACATGGCAATAATTTCAATAATTATTTCCACAATAATACATCATATCACATTTCAGAGAAAATGTATTTATCTAACCGCCTGTCCTGTCTCTTAAATTATTAGCCTATATGATATATTGACAGCATTTTCTTTGTTCAAGGATATTTTTTAAAATGAGGAAATTCGAGCTAACCTGGCAATTTAATGAATATGAATACCCCTTCATTTTTGTGCTTTAAATGATTCATTCAACATCTATTTTTCCTATGGTTGTAAAAATATTTTTTTCTGAATATATGATTTTATTAAAATAGTTCAATGAAAAAGATTGATTGTCAAAGACTAAAATATCATTTAATAAAGAGTACAGAGGAAATTCGGAATAAATATTTTGTGTGATTTGTGATCAAAAGTTTGTTATTTTTTTTACTTTAAAATATTGCTTGACACTTAAATTATTTTGTCACATCTAATCATCTCCATTTTTCCGAAACATCAATTTTAAAATATCATATTGGATTTTCTTAATTCCACAGGAGAAAAAAATCTATTTTGATCATCAACTTTTCAAATGACCTTCAAGCAAAATCAAGGATGATGACCCCACACCTTTTTCTTGTCATTTAATTGTGCATATCTTGAAATGTTTCAATGCATAATTTCATTATTTTTTGAATATATAAAATATGAAAAGAATCCAGAATGTATTTTATAAAATTATCAAACATAACTTATTCCTAAGAATAGAACGGCAGAGGAAATTCGAAATAAATAATTTAAATATTATTAGTACAAACTATCATAAAATGAAATGTATAAATGGAAGAACTGAATGTATATATGTGTCACAATTACACCAAATTGCCATATTTTGGGGGTTATAAATCTTTCTTGTAGATTTTAAAATCACTCTGTAAAATTGAAGATTTCAGAAACTGTAGAGTAAATTCGGGCTAAATTTGTTCTATAATTAGCATGTATACCATATCTTTTCTACCTTGCAAATTATTATTCAACATTTGAATATTCATCCCACAAAAATCTAAATATTTGACATTATATGATCAATTGTAAAATTGAGATGAAATTTCATGTAAATTAATGAAAAATGAGAAATTTGAAAGAAATTATCGAGGAAATTCGGATGAAATATTTTTATTGAATATTGAGGATTTCATGTTTTTTTTTCCACCATCTCAATTAATGTTAGTTAGTGATCAAAAATAAGTTACAACTTTAATTTTTTTTAGCAAGAAATTTTTTTCTGTCAGCAAAATTTATTCCTATGCGTAAATTTCAAAATTTCTATGTGTAAAAGTACTATTTTTAGGACTGACTTTCAAATGACCTTGACCGAAAATCAAGGCCGATTACACCGGTTTGTTTGGATGTTAAATAAGTGTTCACAGTCTGAATATTGAGTATTCAGAAAATCAAGATTCTGCAATTATAAGAAATATGAGAAGAATCCATCCTTAAGTCTAATGCTGACTGACGTTTTTCAAACATATTGTTAGTCCATTATTTATACACTGAATTGACAACTGATATGTCCGGTATTTCCCGATCATGACAAGGAGCACACAGCAGGTGTGACCTGTCATCAGGTGATTCTCACTCCTCAAATGGCACCTGATTCCACCTCTGATGTTGCGGAGGTCCGTGTTTGTTCTGCTCCTATTTTGTATTGGCTTATGGACTTACTCCTTGATGCCACCTGATCGCAGTTCTGATGTTTTCGAGTCTGTATTTACTGTATAACTGATTTGTATTCTTTAAATGGACTTTTGAGTTTGAAAACTGTACTGATATCTCCATTTTTTTCAAATCCAGATAGAGTTCACATGCATAATCCTCTGCATCTGCTTATTTTCATGCGCTGGTAAAGAAGCCACCAGGACAGCTCGACATTATATGTATACTGTTTAACGTCCCTCTCCAGAATATTTCACTGATATGGAGACGTCACCATTGCCGGTGAAGGGCTGCAAATTTAGGCCTATGCTCGGCACTTATGGCCTTTGAGCAGGAAGGGATCTTTATCGTGCCACACCTGCTGTGACACGGGGCCTCGGTTTATATGGTCTCATCCGAAGGACCGCCCCATTTAGTCGCCTTTTTTGACAAGCAAGGGGGTACTGGGGCGTATTCTAACCCGGATCCCCGCTCGACATCATAAAATGATGATTTATATAAAAAGTTTAAAATTCTCATAACGCGAAATATGTTATGAGGGTTATTGATCTAAGCTTAAAAAATGGCGTAACAGCGCATTTTAGATGTAAAAAGTGTTAGAATTACGCCAAAGGGAAAGTGTGGGCAAGTTTGAATGTTTGCATTGAAAATGAATTTAGGATTGTTCGCCACTTAAGTGGATGCATTTTGGCAAAATCTGAGATTTCTGCTTTTTACCTACTTGTACATCTTTTTGAGAGGTATTTATAATAATTTTTTAACAACCTAAGATTAAAAATTAAAATATTCAGAAAATGTTGAAAACAAGCAAAACAAATTGAAGGGTACCGTAAGAACATTGCAAGAATAGCATTTCTAGCGATTAAGACATGCATACTCACATTGTAAGGTATTTTTTTTTTAGAGGAAACTTGTTAAAGACACAGTACTTAAATGACAAAATATTACATGTGATTGAAAATGTGTTGTCTGACATAAAGCCAAATGCTGATTGGCATTTTTTATTCATAATTACAAAAATGTTAACTGAGATTTCCATTTCAACAGTCATTACAAGGAACAAAGACCAATGTCAGGGTATGTTACACCTATTATTAACACCTGTCTGTTGTCGTTTTCTTTAAGTTAAACATTAAGTTTAACTTACCGTATGAGAATGTAACCAACTGCAAAACACACGCTGTAAAGGTAGCTAAAGCGGCGAAAACAGGTTTTGTCATGTTCGTTGACCTTCTCCCTACGGATAAAAACAATTAAACGTTAATTATTGACTACATGTATTTTGGTCTAATTTCATGAAATATATTTACTGAGACTTGGATATCAGCATATGATACACTTAGTCTGATATTGCAGCGAACACATTTCGTCTTTTAAGTCTTTTAATACAACTTACAAAACTACTGTTGAAGCTTTGAAAATCCAAAACCATAGTGCCAGCTTTCAGTAATATATAAACTAAATTAGTTCTAGGTATGCATGTTCTGTTTTGAAACACATATATCTAATTACATTTTCATCCGCCTTTTGCGTGCATTTCTAACGTTCTTCGTGTTAGTTAACAATCATAACTTTTTGTAAGGTAGAGGGGGTCATAATAACCGTAATAATTGATTCAGAATATAGTCATTATGAGGATCAGTGTAAGCATCTTCAGGTTAATTCAATTTAATATTATCTTTATTTGGTACAATTACATGTATATAACTAAGTTTGAAAGCATTTTAAGACAACTCTTAAGATATGAAGTGAGATTCAAGCAACATTGAGCTCAACATATTTACGTTTCCAACTGGTTTTCCCTATAATATCCCCTATAATAAACACTTTGCAATTCCATTTTGTTGATTACTTGATCACTCAGGTTTCACTTCTACATTTCTCTATTGAATAATAGTAAAAGATCAAGTTTCAATCTGCATGTTTATGAATGGCGTATGAATACACGCAAGCAAAATAGTTATTGTAATAAATTGTTTGCGAAGAAAGTAAATGTGCTTTATCCCCCTAAGTTTCTGATCTCCCAAAAGGATAATGTTAATTAATGACAATGATGCTATCTTACTGCTTGCATAACTTCGTGGTAATCAACATCTGAATAAGTTCCAAACAAACCCCTATATCAAGATTAACAGAATCCAGCAGATCATACTATACTTGCGTTTGATCATTGTCGAAATGAAGAAGTCTGTTTACTTCCGTCCATTAATGCCTCGGACCTAGTGACCTCAAACTTCACTTCAAATGGGTCTCAAGCAGTCTGCAGATCCGGGTTCGTTTCCCCTTAAATGCCATGTACAAGTGGTCGATATAGAAAAATAAATGAGTAGCAGATGCAAACATACAAAGAAATGACTAAAACCAAGAACACCAAACACCACCAAATAGAGCATTAAAATATTTCATATTTAGTAATTTAAACTGCAAATTATACATGTTCAGGCTATATAAATTAAAGTTAAAATTATTGAAATAATACAGTAAAATTTATATAATGCAATTATTTACAAAAGTAGAATAATAATACGATGAAGCACATTCAAGTGGTAAAATTTTCTGTTTGAATGAACGTTTTGAGTCATGTTTGGAACATCAAGTATAGCAGAATGGCACGCCCATTTCTTTAGAAACGAACACGAAATATTCGTCCTAATGTATTAGGACACCCCGCTCTTTGCGAAATGAGTTACATCGAAATGGAGATTTTTGAAGTTTAAGAGAGAGATTTATAGAGATCTAGCTTCTGTAAAACACGTGTTGTAACGAATTTTTACATGATTATGAATTTACCATGTTTTGTTGGAGTTACTAAACACATATATATTGGTCCAACACGTGCTTACTCTGTGATTATGTAGACTGTCAATTTGATTGGCTATTATATTTATGGAATACCTGTTCTACAGGTACTTAACTGAACCATTTGAACGATTTTTTCGAATTAAAGAAATGGGCGTGTTATTGTATGACAATCAACTGTCCAAAAATAGCTCAAACATTCCATTCAAACGGGAAATTTTACCACTTCAGTGTGCTTCAGTGTAATATAGAAAAGTTAAACAGTAAAAGCTTAGAAGTAAATAAAATAAAATGTGTATTGTAGATTGGCATTTGGAAATTTAGCACAACATTGCCCTTTCATCAGTAAGCGCTAGAGAAATAACCTCTAATGTGGAACTGTTCTTCTGTGAAGCTAAAACTTTAAAACATCAAATGAAGAGTATCATAAAAAATACTTTGAAAGGCATAAATGCTGCAAACATCCAAAGATAATCAGGTCTTGGAAGGAAAATTGATATTGTTAAAGACAAATCAATCAAAACTGCAATCAAATGCTTGACTGGAATTCTAAAACAAACGATGACAGAGGGAACTTCTCGCGTTACTTAACACAAGGGAATAATTTCAAGACCTGATCTTCAAAAAGGAAATTCTCCTTCCTAGAAACTGCATGTTCCTCATCAATAAGTCTGCGTTTGGCAGTGTGGTATACCATATAGCAATTTATTTGTATTGCGAGGACTGGTTTCACTACCAACTTGTTACAGATTCAAACCTGGACTTTGACGAAAATAGCATGACCTATACAAGAAACATGATCCCACCTCTGATGTTTCGGTCCATGTTTGCTCTGCTCTTATTTTGTATTATTTTATGGACTTTGATATTGAATACTGTTCGTTATCTCCATATCCTTCTTTACATGTTTCACTCACAAAACTAAGCAAAAACTACTACAAAGGTGGACTCAAAAAGGGAAGAGATGACCTACAAACGAATGTACGGAATATATTCAAAAATTTGCCTACGTAAAATGGTGAAATTCCTCTTTTCAACACCCGGCAGCAGTGCTACACATATGTTTTACAAATGTATGAGAGAGGCAAATTCATTACCCGCTCATAAACTTTGGTATAAAAGTATTCATAAATTACATATCTGATATATAAATTTGCAGGATGTCAACGCTACATAGTAGACAGTCTAAAAGCAACAGCATTCCAAACTATGAATGAGACTGGGTTCTGAGCGCGTCATATTATGAAAGGTCCCGATTAGGACTGAGGCATTCATCCAAACTTACCACAGAGATCTATCGAAGCTTATCAAAGTAAATCCCACCGAGAAATTGACACAATCATACATTCCACCATCATCATCTAATACAGACATCGTTGCAGTCATTACCATTTGATTTTGTAAACAATGAATATTAATCAACTTCATTTTTCATTTGGCCATCTTCACAACCGGCTTATTCCAGATTCATTAATTGCGATCGTATTTTTTCAATATGGTGGCCGAGAAGTGAACACGTGTTTGTGCTTCCGACTACCTAAATTTAGTTCACGTCTATCATTGAAGTTATTATAATGTGAGTTACTTTGATCAAAATTAAAAAAAAATCCTCTTGTGGTTCATGTCGTAAATGTTGATTATTAACTTAAGTTATAAATAATCATTAAATTTGCTTCCATGTTTTATTGGACGATTTTTATAGTAAAATTTGGCGGAGTGGGCGAAGTGGGCGGAGCTTTGTAGAATAACATAAGGTATGTTAAATATTAGTGCTATGGCATTCATATAGATAAATCAAGGTAAGGAAAGGTGAACATGTACAATGTGGCCACCTTGCATTGTATGTTAAGACACCCCGGAGCCGATCGCGAGCAAGTTACCGGTAAGCATAATGCATTCCATTTTGAGTGAATTTCTAGAAATGAAATTCAATGACTATTCAGGGACTTTAGGATTGATCTAGTAAAAATAGAGGTTATAAAGATACTTATATCATTTGACTTTTTATAAAAGTTAAAGAAACATTAAAATGCATTTTTATCCTTCATTTCACTCAGATTATGTATTTTGATTAATATTCGTATATAACAATTGATCACTGAAATTTAAAATATATTTTTAAAAAATAGAAAGAAATTTGTCTTTTAGGTAAAATTCTTTTATATATTTTTTTTTACTGTTATTGTAATTTTTTTGCTTTTGACTCTTCTTTATAGAAAAAAACTCTGAAACAAGGTTTATAATTTTTGCGGCCGAATATACTTGTTTATTGTTTAACATTACGCTGACATTATATACAATCTGTAAAACATGTAATTAAAGTATAATTTTTTTATGCGAAAGTAGCAGGACCAAATCTTAGTATTGATAAATCAGATTGTTTATTACTAGGACCCCTGAGAAATTCGTGCAATAGTATAGAAAGTATAAAAGTGAATAACAATCCAGTAAAAACATTAGGGATATTTGTATGACACAACAAAAAATTATGTTTAAAAAAATGGCAGATACTAGTAATATAGATAAAAATGCAAAGATATTAGAGTCACGGGAAAAGAGAAAAATGACATTTTTTGGAAAAAAAGAAATAATTAACACATTGTGTATTTCAAATTGCAATATTATGCAACCATTCTTCCGAATCCACCCTGAGAAGTTATTAAACAAATAAATTAATTAATCTTTAACATTGTATGGAATAGTGAAGACCGTATAAAAAGAAATACACTTATTGGGAATGAAAAACAAGGAGGTATTAACATTATAGACATTGAATCTAAAATCAAGGCATTCAAGGCATCTTGGATTCCAAGGTTACTTAATACTTAATACTAGTCTTGTATTTTTTTTTTACTACCAATTTAATAGAGAAACATTGTCATCAGAATACATTTTAAATACTAATTTGATAAATGTACATGACTACACAGTGCTAAAAAACATTCCCATCTTTTATAAAGAATCAATTTGTGCATTCAATGCTTGTAAAATGATTAAAGATTTACCAAAGCTATCCACGTATATGAATTTCATTCTTTACCAAAATGGAAAAACAAACTTTTTACACGTAAAAACTAATCAATCTATTTCGAAAATTGGATTACATCAGGAATTCTGAGAGACCTGTATGGCACAGAAGGTATATTTCATGATATTAGGTATTTCTATAATAAAATTTTATACAAGAATAATATCTTGTGTGAATACCTCATAATTAATTAAGAAAACTATTTTTTTGATAAATTTTCACAAATATGTAATAATAATAAAAATAATATATGAATTTATAAAGCGCTAAATATTAATAATTTAACTCTAAAGCGCTGTACAATAAAACGCAAGTAAACATAATTTAAAAGCTATGAAAACATATATAAAATATTAATCCATACTCATATATGTGCTCGGAATTATAACATTAAAATACTACAAATTACATACAAAATACAATTACACCATCAATAAAACTCAATAAAAGAACATCATATGTGATTTATGATTTGCTGCTAAAAATTGAGCACCTAAAATTTAAAAAGCTATTCTATAAAAATGCGTCTTTAATTGTCTTTTGAAAATATCCAGGGACTGGGCCTGCTTTATATCATTAGGAAGGTCGTTCCACAAAAATGCTGCTGCCCAACCAAGTCGACGTTCACCATATGTCTTCGTCCTGATCTTAGGAACAACTAACCGTGATGTTGACTCAGATCGCAGTGATCTGGTCGGCTTGTATTCCATTATAAGATCTTTGATATACGATGGAGCCAACCCGTGTAAGGATTGGTAGACATATGTCAAGATTTTATATTGTGGACGAAAAGAAACAGGTAGCCAATGAAGATCAGCTAGGATAGGTGTAATATGCTCCCGTTTCGATGATCTTGTAACTAAGCGAGCTGCCGTGTTCTGGACTTTTTGAATCCGGTCTAGTAAGGCCTTTGACACTCCATATAGAAGGCAGTTCCCATAGTCCAGCCTGGCAGTGATAACGGCATTCACCATGGTCTTGCAGGCTTCTTTTGTTAGAAAGCGCCGTATTCGTCCAATATTGCTTATTTGAAAATAGCATGACTTGACGACCGAGGATACCTGTTTTTCCATAGTAAGGTGTTGATCGAAAAATGCACCTAGATTTTTTACGCATGGCACGCTTTCAATGATATTATCACCAACTTTTAGTTGTAATGTTGGCAGATACTTCTGGTGTTGCTTTGTGGAGAAGATTATTAGCTCGGTCTTTTCTTGGTTTAGTTTGAGTAGGTTTGATGTCATCCATGAACCAATTTCACTAAGACACGCTTCAAGTCGAGAGAAGTAATTGTTCCAATTTTTCAGTGGTCTTATGATCATGTAGATTTGTGTATCATCTGCATAGCAGTGATATATCATTCCATGGCGGTGGCATATGTTTCCAATGGGTTTGGAGAAGAGGCAATACAATTTCGGTCCGAGTACAGATCCTTGGGGGACACCAAAAGGCAGCTGTCTAGACTCTGATCGGACGGATCCAATTGTGACACATTGTTTTCTGTTCTTGAGGTAAGATTTGATCCACTCAAGAGGTCCATCACGGAAACCATAAGACACAGCTAGGCGTTGGAACAATATATTATGGTCAATAACATCAAAAGCAGCGGATAAATTCAAAAGGACAAGGACTGCTGAAGATTGTTGGTCTAGGGCTGTCACAATATCGTTGTGGACCTTGATGAGGGCCGTTTCCGTGGAGTGCCTGGGACGATATGCCGACTGAAGTGGATCGCGAAGAGAATTCGCATCCAAATGGGCATCAATCCTACGATCCACAACTTTCTCCAATATTTTTGAGATAAAACTCAAGTTCGATACGGGCCGATAGTTTTTCAACACTTCCTTATCTAGTCCAGGTTTCTTAAGAAGTGGACGAACTATGACCTCCTTCCAAGCAGACGGAAAAATTCCCTGATCGAGAGATGCATTAACAATTTCTGTGACAAGCGGTATTACCGGATCCAGGCACTTTTTCAGTAGCTTTGTTGGAATTGGATCCAGTTCGCATGATTTACTGGGTGCCTTCATTATTAGTGATCGTACTTCATCTTCAGTGGTACTTTCAAAAGCAGCTAATAGAGGCCCTTGATAGTATACGTCTGTGCCTAAATAGCTGTCTTCTTTTTCTGTTTTTTGTTTAAGTGTCTCTCTGATGGATGTTACTTTGTCTATGAAAAACGTTGAAAATTTATTTGCAAGATCTTCATCTGATGGTGATGTTGGTAGGGGACTCTCCTGATTCTTACCCATCAATAAATTCGTCACCCTAAAGAAGTTTTTCAGATCATATCTAAATTCCTGAATTTTAGTAGAATAGAATTCTTCTTTTGCCTTGTGTAGTAATTGGCCTGTTTGCTTACATTCCGCTTTAAAAAGCTGGTGGTGTATTTCCAGTTTAGATCTACGCCAACGTCTTTCCGTTTTCCGCTTCTGTTGTTTCGCTGTCCTGAGCTCGTCTGTGTACCACTCTGTGTTAGCTCTTATAAGAATTGACTTGCTAACAAGAGGCGCATGTATCTGTGAAAAGGCACAGTTTATTAATATAAGACGCAATACTACTGTACAATTAAAAGGAAACGGGTATACACAAATAAAGAAAAATAAATGCTATTTATGTTCATAAATAATTTTATGCCCATTTCTTGTGTATTGAAAGTGTGACAAGCGAGATAACTCTAATACTTTTGTGCGGTCTTGTTTTCGGAACAGCCTCAGTATCAGATTGAGTACAATCAGTGGCAGCGCCATATTTTTATGGAAATACAATTTTATTTTTGAACAAGCAAGTTGGCTTTCAGCGTGTCCAGTGCACAGTTGATACATTTGATGAACTTCTCGTTGTGTGATCTTTTGGATTTCCAAGGAATTCAGCACATTTGTAAGTGTTAAAAGACGAGACTTGAAATTCGGTCCTGGCACACGTGGAAGGCCTACGTGCGTTCCGATTTTTCATCATTCGTAACCTGTGTTGTCCCAACGATCATTGTTTTGTACTGTGTTCTTCCTTCATCAAGATGTCTGTATTAATATTTGGTGACTCACACATTCGACGCTTATATCATTATGCGAGGAATCAGAGACAACATTCAAACAATTATATTTAATGTACAAAATGTAGCGATTTCGGTCATTGGGATTAGTGGGGG
>PRKT01000271.1:514093-578392 GCA_003671525.1 Saccostrea glomerata | reverse complement strand
TATATATATATATATATATAAATGATCGATGAGTAAGCATTACAAAATTTATATTCACATAAAAAAAATTTCGATATTAATATAGAATTTGAAACAATTACATGTATGTATTTCTTCTTTTGAAGAAATATGACATAGAGATAGATCAACTACACATACCAGAGTTATCTCTCTTAGATAAACACACGTTTTTGAACAAAAAAACACATTTATAATTTTTTTTTTATTTTATGTATAATAAACTCACCATCTTTCATATTTATAAAATATTTAAGTTTTTAAAGGCCATTTCGGTAGTTTTAGGGGGCATTTCGGTAATTTCCAGGGGCATTTCGGTAAATCAGGGGCATTTCGGTAATTCGAGGTACCGAGGCGCTGACTGCAATAGATGGTAGGTTGTTCCATAGTGTTATTGTTGATAGAAAGAAGGACTGCTGATGACCCTGAATTCTGGCAATTCTGAATTGCTGTTATGACCCCGTGTTGTTAAGTTAGCTCTCCTTGGTACAAGGTAGTTTTGCGTTGGTATTGCAATAAGATGGTTAACAATACGATAAAGCATGATAATCTTTGCTTTATGTCTGCGCTCTTGTAATGTTGGCCACTGTAGATCTTCGAGCATCCTAGTCACACTGCTAGTTGTTCTATAATTCCCAGTAACAAAGCGTGCTGCTCGCCTTTGTACCATTTCCAGTTCATAGATGTTTTTCTGAGTTACTGGGTCCCATATAATGGAAGCATACTCCACTACTGGTCTTACTAAGGTGGTGTAACACTGTGCCTTGATGGTACTAGGGCATGTGCTGATGTTGCGTCTCAGAAAAGCAGTGATGTTGTTTGCTTTCTTTGTAATTGTTCCAATGTGTTGATTCCATGATAAATTGCTACTGATGTTGAAGCCTAGATATTTTGTTGAATTTGCTGTGGCTAGATTCTTTCCATGTATGTTGTAGTTTCTTATTATCGGTTTTCTTTTGTTGGTCACACGCAGCACTTCACATTTATCTGGGTTGAATAACATTAACCAATCATTTTCCCATGACTGCAGTCTATCAAGGTCTTGTTGAATATAATTGGTGTATTCTTCTTTACTGATCTTTCTGTAAAGTAAGCAGTCATCCGCAAAAAGACGGGCTCTTGATGTTACTCTTTCTGGAAGATCGTTGATGTAGATTAGGAAGAGAAGTGGGCCAAGCACTGTTCCCTGTGGGACCCCTGATGTTACGTTTGATGTTCTTGATGATTTCCCTACTAAGACGACCTTCTGAGTACGACCATTAAGAAAAAATGTTCATCCACTCTAATGTCCTGCCTCTTATACCGTAATAGTAGCACTTGCTCAGGAGTCTTTGATGGGGCACCTTATCAAATGCTTTGGAGAAGATCTTTCTACACTTATAAACATTTAACATGCACAAATATCGGAGAGAAAAGAAATCCACTGCAGTAAATATTTCTTACTGTGACCATTTTGAAAAATGATTATATTGAGCAATATTTTTGTGATTTAACAGATCGTTTTACTTTGTTCATGTTCTTTCCGTGTATAAACACTCCGAGGGATACTGTTTACTGTCATGTATGGCCTGATAGATTGTAAAAAACAGGTGCCCGTTTCATTATACAGCTAAATATTTCGTATAAATTCAATATATGTTGTTCTTGAAAAGAAAATTCAACAATCATACTTGTTTTAACCTATTCACCGATGTTCCCAAGGTTGATTATTTTTGAAATTTCAAATTAAATATATTTGTCATTCAGGAACTTGATATAATTAAAATTAGTGGGCTTCACATGATAATTATGGAACCATTTTTCATGTCCATATGATAATTTTCAGTTTTTATGAATTAAGATTACTACACAGTCCAGAAATTGGGAGAACATACTTTCAGTTTCTTGGAAAGCAGACTGCTTATGGTTTATTGTTGCAGAGCAGTTCCCAGATTGACTGTCCCGGAGTACAGATACATGTACACGTAGCTCTACTAATAAGCATCCATTTTGCAGCTACCCAGACAGACAGCAGTGAGGGAATGAGAGATCCCTGATTGTCTTGGTTTAAACCATTAATTCTTCCTCACCAGATCTGGCATTCAGCTTGATTTCTTAATCAGGTAATAAAAATGCAATATTTTCATACCATTTATTCATTCTAGTACAGTGGACCTTCAGATATCCGGATGCCAGATATCCGGATGTTTCAGTATCCAGACAATTTTTAATTGGAACAGAATTTTTTAATGTTATTTTGTCTTGTTTAACTGGCAATTCAGATATCCGGATGCTTCACATATCCGGAAAATTTGACTGGGAACCAAAGTGTCCGGATAAATGAGTCTCCACTGTATAAAAAAACTACACTATTAAAGGCATACTATTTGAGTTTTACAAGTAGTGTGAAAATAAACACAACTTTTACCAATAATCATGATAATAAATAAACAAATATAAGTCAATTAGTTATTCTGTCTGTTTATCTTCAAGACTAAGTAGCCTGATTGAATATGCATTTAAATTTTTACAAACAATACAAATATTTTTGTGATTTTTAGACATGCAGCTGAATATTCCAGAAACAAAACGATTTTCTTCTGTTTCTGACCCATGAAATAATGCCAAGTATTTGTATTGCCACTTATCATCATGCAGAGGCTCTGATTTTTATCATATGCCCATAGCATGGGCAGGTTGACAATGGTCGCTATTGAAGAACTGTACAGGTAACTTATGAAGTAAATTCAAGTTTTGCTTAGAACAAATTAAAAGTGAATTATGAAGTTATAGTGTGTTTTGACCACCAATTGGGAGGTAAGGGTCCATCAGGAATAAGTATTGCAACACTTGGTCATGCAGTAACCATATATCATGTCCCCATGGCTAGGGTTTAGCTACAACAGGAAATCAGTAGGAAAAATTGCTTAAATTAAATAATCCTCTCAAAAATGTTTAATAATATTAATATGTTGCATCCCATGGCAGTGCAGATGCATTTTGTTAAAATTATGGTCCTTTAGGATAGTGTCCAGACACAAAAGGGGTCAGTGTTTAACATTAGAATGTAAAGGGAGGTCAGAGAAGCATGGTCACACTATATTTAATTTGTGTTAAAATTTGTTTATCTTATGTATTTTTTCAAAAAGTCTTTTTTGTGCTGGTTTGTAAAGCTAGTAAGATGGTTTGTTTCATTTTCAATTTCAGATTTGTGGGAATTCCAATCTACATGTCTGTAGTGAATCGCAAAACATTGGAAAGATACTGGTAAACCTGTACCTTGTATAAAAATCAAAGTGCTGAAAGTACTGATACGAGTTGATGGTTGTTCAAGCTTATAAATTGAACACTGCTTTACTGATAAGGAAATGAAATTGCAATTTAAAAATTGCAGAAATTTAGACTTCCATTTGATTTCTGATGTCAATTTCATGAGATGATGCACTGTATTATTAAATCCCATAAACAAATAATGTCATGTGAAATAATAAAGAAAGCATTTCTTTTAACATTATAATGATACATTTATTGTGTATTAGTGGCCAATTTTAACAAATGAAATGAAACGCTCTTTCATACCTACGGTGTATCATGGTACCACAGTATATTTATGTCCTTAATGTGGATACAGCAAAAGTAATATCTCGTTAAAACAAGAGGCCCATGGGCCACATCGCTCACCTGAGTAACTTGGGTGATGCAGTTCTTTACCAGATTCCCTCTCTTTCTTTACCTATGATGCCCACTACCCCCTTCCCTTTTATGATTTTTAAAATTTAGAATCTACACAACCAAAGGATGCTTCCACATCAGTTTCAGCTTTCCAGACTCCATGGTTCTTGAGAAGAAGATTTTTAATTTTGTTCTATATATTTCTATGTAAAACTTGGATTCCCTATTGTGGCCCCGCCCTACCCCCGGGGGTCATGATTTTAAACAATTTAATATCTACACTACCCAAGGATGCTTCCACATCAGTTTCAGCTTTCCTGGCCCAGTGGTTCTTGAGAAGAAGATTTGTAAAACTTTGTTCTATATATTTCTATGTTAAATTTGGATTCCCTATTGAGGCCCCGCCCTACCCCCGGGGGTCATGATTTTAACAACTTAATATCTACACTACCCAAGGATGCTTCCACATAAGTTTCAGCTTTCCTGGCCCAGTGATTCTTGAGAAGAAGATTTTTAAAGCTTTGTTCTATATATTTCTATGTAAAACTTGGATTCTTTATTGTGGCCCCGCCCTACCCACGGGGGTCATGATTTTAACAATTAAATATCTAAACTATCTAAAGATGCTTCCACATAAGTTTCAGCTTTCCTGGCCCAGAGGTTCTTGAGAAGAAGATTTTAAAAGCTTTGTTCTATATATTTCTATGTAAAACTTGGATTCCCTATTGTGGCCCCGCCCTACCCCCTGGGGTCATGGTTTTAACAATTTGATATCTACACTACCCAAGGATGCTTTCACATAAGTTTCAGCTCTCCTTGCTCAGTGGTTCTTGAGAAGAAGATATTTAGTGACCCCATCCTATTTTTGTCTTTTCTTGATTATCTCCCCTTGTAAAGGGACTTGGCCCTTCATGTTAGCAATTCAAACTTCCCATCACCCAAGGATGCTTTGTGCCAAGTTTGGTGAAAATTGGCCCATTAGTCTAGTCATTCTACTGAAAAATGAGAACTAATTGCAACAGTGTATATTTTAATGCAGATTTGTAGATAAGCTATTAGTAACTCACGTATAAAAAGTTTAGAAAAATTCACTCAGGGGAAAGTTGGGAAATCGAAAGATTAAAATTAGGGATCAATATGAATTTAGAATTACCCATTTGCACCGTACTTTTTCTATATGAGCTGTCTATGACAAACATCCTGTAAACAATAGCCAAAATTGTTGTTTTAACCTGTAGTTTGTTATGCAATCAAATCTAAAACAAAGAAGTGAAGTTTTGACTTCAACACCGGCCAAATATTATATCATCTACACATGTATAATGGTTGCAATTACCATTCATGTAAACAAAAAATTATTGAACGCTGTTTGTATTCACAATATACATGTATGTAAAATTCCTGAATGTGAACGTGTTTATTTTCATTTTATTTGTAAACATCTAATGGATACTGTATTTATACCCCAGTTGTTTTGGAATTTATACTCGAGAAACAAAAATGTATGGAACACAGTTTGTATACAAAATAAGTCAAACTAGCCTTTTCTAAAGAATTCTGCAAGGAAGCTTATCAAACAAGTACAATGTATATCAGAGTTGTAACAATTGCATCATCACAGAATATATTTTGATTAAATATTTAGAATATGTATAGAAATTTATCATTTTGAAATAAAGAGTACAGAATTTATGGAATCAAATGAACGGGATTTGATTTGAAGGTCTCTAAGTTTAAAAAAAAAACTAGAGGTACTGTGAGCGATGAGCTCAGTAAATGATACCCCCCGCCTCCCATATGATTATAACTGGTGAAAAAGTCCATGTTTTCCTGTGGCCGTGAAACCCAAAATATGTGTCGGATCAAAAAGTAAAAAAGGAGGTGCACAATGGCAATATGTAATAAAGATTCTGTTAAAGTTGCATCAAATTTCATTCAGTGGTATGAGAGGAGTTGCGGATAAGAGATGGGTACCCCAAAGTGTAACAGACGGACGGACGGACAGCTAGACGGACGGACAGACGGACGGAATTAACGATTACTATATACCTTCCCGCTTTTCAAGCGAGGGGTATAACACATATTTAATTCCATTCAGGCATCTCCGGAACTTAAATTTGAACTGTGTGAATCAAACAATTTTTTTGCTCTCCAGATTAACTGCTTATTGCTTTTTTAAAAAGTAGCGAACCTTATGAAAAAGCCAATTGATATTGACCTTTTTCTCTATAAAGACTGCACCATGCATCTATACATGTACAAAAGCTGTACGTATGTTTATAGTAATTGAAATAATTCAAATGGAATCGTTCAGACAGAATTAAATGCTCATATGCTCTTTTTTTTTAATTCTTAATGTAACTTTTTAACAAAATATTTTAAACCCATTTTTAAAAACTTAACTTCTCCTTGTAGATCATATGGTCATTTTTGCAACAGTAAAATGCCTGATGCGGCACTTATTGAAGCTCCCTTTTATGGGGACTGGTGATAACGGTGTTTCCAGGAGCATGCTTTAGAATGTGAACAATCTGGAACACTTTCAAAGTCACTTCTTAATAAGAGCAACATTGAAAAAATAAAAGTAGATGGACGTGAATCTCTCTACCAACTATAATTGTATATTGTTTAACGTTTCTCTCGAGAATTTTTTTCATGCATATGGAGACGCCACTACTTGCCAGTGGTGAGCTGCACATTTTGTTCTATACTCAGCACTTAGGGCCATTAAGCAGTGAGGGATCTTTTTCGCCCCAGTGCCCACTGCGACACGGGACCTCGGTTTATACGGTCTTATCCGACCGGTCTTCACATCCCACAGTGGGATTCGAACCCGTGACGTAAGGATCGACTCCTTACTTCGCAACTCTAGAGCATATGCTCTAACCACGGCACCATGCGGGTGAATTCCTAGATTAAAGCCAAAGTCTTATAATTTCTATAACTGTTCTAGGATAAAAATATTTTGGGAAAATATAACAAACATTAATAATACTTTTACATATGAATTTTAACAAGTAAAAATTGATAACCAGTATCTGCCAAGAGTTTTTAACAATTAATTCTTCCTTGAAACAAATACTTGTCTTGCTCACTTTTATCTAATTCCATTTGAGTAAGTGCTTTAATTTGACTTTAGATTTTTTTTATCAATAAGAATAAAATAATCTACAGTGTGCTTTCAATTGCCCCCACCCTCTTCAAGTAACATTACATAGCAACGGTTAGAAAAACATTAAGATTCAAGAAGGGTAACAATATAATAACTATTAACTGCGCAGAGCCTTTGCGCGCACATATCACGATATTTTGTTCTCAGTGCAATTTAATTACTGTTGATTCGGCTACATCTTGGTCAAAAATGATCATTTTTAAGGGATAACAATTTCATATTTTATCCTAAAACGTGTCTTGTCTTCATATTATTAAATGTAGTTGAGGATTACACTGAAAAAATTTTGAAATATTTTTTTTAGAATATCACCATTCATGAAGCAACGTTAAATTTTGCTATGTTCTTATCACACCGGTGGGCGTGGTTTCATTTTATGGAGGGTAAAACAATACATGGATTCACTTGATATGAGTAAGATAGCATTTTTATTAAACTCATGACAAGAAATACCCTGTAGGGTACCCGGGTGGGGTGGGTTCAAGTTCTGATCAAGCAAGAACCATCAAACTCATTATAGTGTACAAGCATTTTATGATACTGATGTAAACAGAATATTTTTTTTTATTTCTGAGCATTTTATACAAGTTACCAACCAATCATATTGCTGGTACTCAAAACTGGTGTCACATGTTGAAAGAAAATTTTCTGAAGGGTGGACAGCACAACTACAATGTAATTTATGGGGAACAGCTTTGCTGTGCATAAAAAAATTCAGATTTAAGAATATTTTTTGACAAAAAAAAAATTAACAACCTACCTAATCCAGAATAAAAACATATAATCTATTTTCGGGGAGGAATGGGGTTCTATGAGATCTTCCCACAATTTTCTTCATATACGGGGAAAACCTTTCAGTTACAGTAGGGATTCAGGTTTGTTTTTTTTTTGGGGGGGGAGACATTTTCTGCTACTTTTTCATAAAAAAATTCTTATTGGGGTATGTCCCCTGACCCCTCTAAATCTGCTCCTAATTATTTTCGGATATTACCTTTCATATTAATTAAAACATTTTTATTGTTTCTTAATTTTTGGTGATTGAGTATATTCGTGCTATACTTAGCATTGCTGAATACCGAAAATTTTCATGTAAAATTCATTTATAATGTATCCATGGTTACCACCTATTTACATAAATCTTCTAAATAATTTGTTTGAAGCATTTATGGCAAAAGAATGCATTTTGAGTATGTGTGTAAACTAATGTAGTGACTGTATTCGTGTTTGTAAAGGTTCATTGTTCAAAAGTAGGTGATATTCTCAATTTATACTGTTTCCATGGCAACCAACACATATAGTAACCAACATTTATTTTTTTTTTTCCCATTCAGTTTATTCAGTTAAGTTTATTTCCCTACTTACATGTCTTTTTAAACCAATATAGAAGTTTTTACTTTGCATTGTTTGTTTAACACTTAATCAGAGTGAACACAATACGTCCCAATAATGACCTCAATTTTTCAATTTTCCCATGTATAAATTTTTCTATACTTTTTGTTATATATTCAGAGCATATCATAGATTGATTAAAACTAAGTTTTGAAACTGTTGCAATTAGTTCACATTTTGATGGAAAATTTACTAATTTAACTAGACTACATTGGTTCTTGAGAGAAGTCGAAATTGTGAAAAGTTTAGGGACGACGGACAAAATGTGATCAGAAAAGCTCACTTGAGCCTTCGGCTCAGGTGAGCTAAAATACTTTTCATTATCAATTTGACAATTACTATTGTTATACTTATCATATTAGATTTTTTTAACATTGCAGTCTTCCAGTTTGAATGTGTAAAAGAGTAAAAGAACAATATACAGGAAAATACAAGAAAATGATTTTTTTTTTTAGAAAGAGAAAGTCGCCGTCATAATTGTGTTCATAATTTTCTCACAAGTGTAACAAGCATTAAGAATGCAAAATGTGTGTAATCTTAATATCAGAAGCTTTACACAGGACCCTGATTTACAAATAAATGCTACATAGATCAAAGTACTAACACAGTTATATTTGGGACACAGGGGAAAACTAATAATTATATTCTTGAGCATATACACTTTACAACTGTTGCAAAAACACATGGTCACGGTAAATATTTGTTGCATATCACAATTAGCTGTCAGATTTTTCTTTCATGACACACAATAGACACAAGTTGGACAACTGCATTTTTTTCCATTGTAAATTGTAGCTGAAATTCACAAACATGAAATAAATATGATATAAATAAACATATGCCTCCAACATTTTCTTGAAAATAAAATTTCTGCTATCAAACTGCGGTTTAAAAATGATATTGCTTCTAATTGATGTCACTACAAAGTACATACTTTGTACATCACCTGAGTATCTTGGCTTGAAAAAAAGAAGATATCAGTTCCATTTTGAGAAGTTTAACTTTATAAATGGTCTCAAGCTCCCAGGGGGAAGGGGCATCATTTGAACAAAAATTAAGTTGTAACAAGTTTACAACACAACAGACAACAAAGAAATCGGATCAATAAACTCATTTAAGCTTTTGACTCAGGTGAGCAAAAATGTGTTTCGCCATGCAATTTTAAAACAATTACAAATATAAAATTAGACCAGATAATGAACACAATAAATTGATATGAAATAAACTTTTTCCCAGAGGTGATTTTACAAGGAAAAGTTCTCAATATGAAGATACACAAATTATTTCACATTTGTTCTAGTTTTCAAGGGGAAGCTTGTCCTCCAAGTCCAACAAAAGACTGACAGCACAATTTCCTAATATATATCAATGCTTGAAATTGTTCTCCTACAACAGTAAGTTTATCAAATCTCCCAGCCATCCTTTATGCTCTGCCATTTGTGGTGTGTACCTCTAGAAAAATAAAATATTTTACATTATCATTAAAACGACATATAAATAACAAGTACAATTGAAGATCTGAAGAGTATTTTATTTATTATGACATTTTAAAAGTACCTCTTTGCTTTCCTGGAGATGTTATCTGGCATTAGGGAACCCCCAACATGGTAGTGATGGAGTTAAATTTCTCCGGAATGAGAAATTAACCAACAAACCTCCAAAAGCAGTGAAAAAGGTTTCGTAAACAAATCCTTCCAGGAACCATTATGCTCTGGTCCTTATGGTTTATACTTCTTGAAAAATAACAAATTTTAATTTCTAAATTAAAACAACATATAAAATAACGAGTAAAATGGGAGATATGAAGAGTATTTTATTTATTATGACATCTTAAATGTAAATCATCATCTTGTCAGAGCAATAAATTTAGATCACTTGAATTCCAATCGTCTGTAGGAATTCAAACCACTTCTTTATACAAAATGCTTACAAGTGCATTAGCAACACGTACACTGTCTACCTCTACTATCTTCTGAGAAATTGTTTCATGCTTGATGCATATCTGCTGCAATGCAAGTAATAGCTGAGACTTGCTTTGACAATTTTTCTTTGAACCTGATATTTTCCAGAAAATTTTGTCTTTTCTTTTTTTGAGCCCTTGACATCATCAACATAATCATCTTTAAGATCATCAAAATCTCAATCTGATCTTTATTTTTTTTTTTTACATCTTGAATTGTTAATTCCACAGTTTTATGACACAGGATGCCTTTGTACTCGCATGTCATCCAGAACATGTGTATTTCTTTTCACATATTCCCATTTATGAATATTTTTTTTTATTTTATAATGAAAATTAATAAATTAGATACTTTCACCCTGTTATGTTACATTAAAAAAGTGGTCTATATTTTTCTGAAGCGATATGAGTAAACATAAATCAATTAAAATAACTTATTCCAGATTTATTATGACCAGGTGCCTGTGGTGGATTTTGATCCGCTCCTGGCTAAAATAAAAATGGCGTCGTTCCAACAGATGCTTCGTTCTCATCGTATTTTTCGTATGATACAACAAGTAGAAATATTATCTTGGATAATTTCGTTTCGTATCACTGCATGCAGAAAAAATATTCATTTGATTTTCACTAAAACATGACCGATTCTCTCAAGAAAGTGGAAATCTAGTCGAAATTTCAATGGCATGTCCTGTCGCACGACTGCTGTTTTGTGTGTTTTCAAAGACTTGAATTAATATTTCTAGTGAGGCAGTTGCCTTATTACCACAATGGAAGCTACTTTTGCGGACAAAACACAAAGAAAAATTTATATAGAATCAGGCCCCTAAAGCCGCAAAAACAAGGTGGCGCCAATGTTTACTCGGTCAGTACCATACGAAGTCCTATCGATAAACTACTGGCTAAGTTTATATTTCAGAGCAACACGTGCAACTATACTTAAATTTACATGTATTTACATTTACCATGTTTACGTACCTACTAAAAATTTCCACTATAGTAAGCCTCCACAGTCCCGTCAATTTCTTTTGAAGTCACTGTTGTGCTGCCTATTTTGCGCGTTTTTGTTTACAAAACAAAGTAGCATGGTGCGTATGAATATGAAAAAGTAGTTCGATCTCTAAGTTAGGCCTAATGTGCCATTGTATAAATCCCAACGAAAAATTAACCAATGTTTTATGCAATTAGTTTGAAAATTTTAAAAATCGACAAGGCAAATGTGCACATATAGGAATATGAGAAGTGACGAAATACACTTTCATTCTTCGGCGGTTTAAAATGCACTATTTTTTTTGTCGGACCGACACAATAAGGCATGTCAATGAAAATATTATTGTTTATACTTAAAATGAATTTCCTTTCAAAAAAGAAACATTGACTTGTCTTCAATATAAATGTTCGCTTTTATTTATGTGGAGTTTCTCAGGATGTGATACTATTCATCGTAGAAGGAACTGAATAAACGAGGTGTGTTCTTTGGTCAAAATTAGGTCAACATTTGTAAGAGCATAACTGAGTTGATGTCCATCAACTCGTAATGACGTTGTATTTTCTCTCATGAGCATCACTATTTCTCCCATCTGCAAACCATGCCTGACAATTAAGGTACTAAGCAAATAAGTTTCTCATGAGGAAACTTCTATATCTTTACAAAACATCTTAATCACCAGTTAGATTTTTTTTGTAAGCTAAATTTGGGTAATGTAATACCCAGATTTCTTGCACATCAAAAGCTGACATTGATTAACAATGAAGGGCAACAATTTTAACCTTGTTCT
This sequence comes from Saccostrea glomerata, assembly GCA_003671525.1. NCBI lineage: Eukaryota > Metazoa > Mollusca > Bivalvia > Ostreida > Ostreidae > Saccostrea > Saccostrea glomerata. The sequence goes on along the minus strand of PRKT01000271.1, from coordinate 566,427 downwards.
TCACCCCAGCATGCAGAATAAAAAAAAATTTTGCAAGTCTCCTTTGTGCAACTTTTTAAGAATGACAGAAATGGAATTTAATTATATACTTAATTCATACTCATATAAATGTTACATAAAAAAAATCACTTTATTTCTATTTGGATAATAAGCTTACATCAGAGCACTGTCTTTTGGAACAAGTGAAACCTATATCCATAGCCTTGTTTCCGCTATAAGCATTTGGAGACAAATGGATGGTAGCATCAAACCATCAGCTTTCAGAAGTCAGGGAATTAATCAAATAATGAAATACATGTATATGGAAATAATGAAGAATATTGGAGCTCAAAAGTCCATTAAAGAATACACAACCGGAGCAGAGCAAACAAGGACTAATCTGAAACTCCAAATTGGCAAATGTCTACATTGCATACATGTATATCTGTATATCAAAATTGAGGGTCAGATATAATCTTTACTTTTTTAAGCAAATGACCTTGAACTTAAATATATGACCTCAGGTCAAAGTCATTACACATTCCGTGTCACTAAAACCTTTCTTTGTAAAGTAGGAACCTCTGATACCTCTTCAAAACAAACATGCACTTCATTGCAATAATAATAAGAAAAATACTGAACATTCCTAAATATACGCTTGGAATTAATTATTGCGTAATTTCGCGAGGATCACCACACGCGAAACAAAATTACTCTCCTTTATTTTTATGGTGCTGAAATCTATGTAAAATCTGGGTAACTTTCCATTCGTGAATTATTATTCTCGCGATTTAAGAACCCCTTTGCGATAATAAGTACTTGCAAAAAATAAGGAATATACAGTAGAACAAACGGGGTAAATTCAAAGATTTTGGATTGACGGGCTGTAATGTTTCTATCACATACTGATATTTTTGCTAAGCAACAAAAAAAAAATATATATATATATTTGTCTCAAATATACATTGTACTTGTTTGAATGATTAATGTCCATTTAAATGACTAAAAATGATCATAAAATATTAACATTCAATAATGTAATGATTTTAATTTCTTTTCAAAACAAGGTCTGTAGCCAAATGTTTCTGTTTCCATTGTAACGACAATAAATATTACTTGCACTGCTTATATTCCTCTTAAAATATAGTTATGTTATTATAACATTTTGATGATAATAGTTGCTAGTTGATGTGTGAAAACAAAGAAGATTGATAAACAAGAGGCCCAGGGGCCACATCACTCATCTGAGTAATTGGCTAGGAAAAAGCACATATCAAATCAGAACTGAACGTTTACTGGGGGGGGGGGCTTGAATTTTAACCCCCAGGGTGTCATGATTTGAAAAAACTAGAATCTACACTACCTGAGGATGATTCCCTATAAATATCACTAAGCATGGCTTTGAAGTACTCGAAACGAAGATTTTAAAAGATTTCCCAATATATTCCTATGTAAAACTTTTATCGGTCATTTGGCCCCACCCTACCCCCGGGGGGTCATGATTTGAACAAATTTGAATCTACACAACCTGGGGATGATTCGACAGGAGTTTCATCTTTCCTGTCTCGATGGTTCTTGAGAAGAAAATTTTTCCTATATTCCTATGTAAAAATTTGATCAGCCATTTTGGCCCCATCCTAGCCCCGGGGGTCATGATTTGAACAAACTTGAATCTACACTACCTGAGGATGATTCCACATGAGTTTTATCTTTCCTGGCCCAGTGGTTCTTGAGAAGAAGATTTTTAAATATTTGTTCTATATATTCCAATGTAAAAGTTTGATCGGCCATTTTGGCCCCACCCTACCCCCAGGGGTCATGATTTAAACAAATTTGAATCTACTCTACCTTGGGATGATTTCACATGAGTTTCATCTTTCCTAACCCAGTAGTTCTTGAGAAGAAGATTTTTAAAGATTTTTCCTATATATTCCTATGTAAAATTTTGATCGGCCATTTTGGCCCCACCCTATCCCCGGGGGTCATGATTTACACAAACTTGAATCTATACTACCTGAGGATGCTTCCACATGAGTTTCATCTCTCCTGGCCCAGTGGTTCTTGAGAAGAAGATTTTTAAAGATTTTTCCTTTATATTCCTATGTAAAATTTTGATCGGCCATTTTTGCCCCACCCTTTCCCCGGGGGTCATGATTTGAACAAACTTGAATCTATACGTGAAAATAATAAATGTTATGAAAAGAATTAATTCCCGACGGGGAGTCTCGAGTTGGGTAATGTAGAAAATCCTTGTGAGAGGAATCGATTTTGTTTAAAAATGATATTTTTTAAATTCCAGCACAATATGAAATAAATTAATATGAAGCAAGGATCTTGTATAAAGTGCTTATCATTGATATCAATATAAGTATATATGTGTAAGTTTACACAGAGCACATCTCAAAATCTGAATATAAACTATTAGATATTTTAAAATAAAACCATTTTTTTAAATGTATAAGTAAATAAAAATATGATATGAGTTGACTTTTCTACCCTTTAAAAAAAAAATAATAAACAGTTTCAGTTCGGTTTCAGCATGCAGAAACCATATGGAATCGAAATCAATAGTAAAAAAATCATTTGAGTTGATTTTTCTACCCTCTTGAAAAAAAAGAGAAGAAAAGTTTCAGTTCGGTTTCAGCATGCGGAAACCATATGGAATCGAAATCAATAGTTTCCGGAAACTGAAACCTACTGAAACTGAAAAGTATCGTTAAATTGACATTTCATTAAATTTTATATTGGTTTCCGTTTTGCGGAAACTATTTGGAAACATACCTAATAGTTTCAGCATACGGAAACCCTACAGAAACTTGCTGAAACTATTGAATAGTTTCCGCATTGCGGAAACAATACAGGAAACTTCAACGCCAAGTTTCAGCAAGGTTTCCATATAGTTTCAGTTTTGCGGAAACTGGACTTTTCACCCAGTGTGATTTCGTATTGTTTCGGTAAGTTTCGTTTCGTTTCGGTAGATTTCGTTTCGTTTCGGTTCGTTTCGTTTCTGTTTCGTTTCGCACTTTACAGGTACCCGACGGATAGCGATTTTATCGAAGTTGTGACATTACTTTTCGATCAACCCTCGTAACGGTATGTAGTATTGATATTGAAAAAATCTTTTAAAAAGTTAAGAAATTATATAGCATGATAAAAAGGGAATTAAAAAAGATTAATTGCATATGTGAGTAAACATTATAATGGCCTTCAAATCCTTTAGTAGAAAAACAAAATCAATGTCAATATCTCAAGCTGGCTTTGCACATAAGTTTAACAATGTGTTCCTTGCAACATTATTAGGGATTAATCAGTTATGTAATTGGAACGGTTGGTAACGTCAAAAAGAAACAAAATTAATGTTGGATTGATCAAGCCTTTAAATTTTCATTTTTTCTCAAACGACTATGGCAAATAAGAAGTGGAGGAAAATGTCATTAATCAAGCCATTAGTTTCAGTGATAGATGTCACAAAACCAGAGTGCTGTATAGAAGAGTTTAGGTCTCATTTTACGATGGTTTGGGACACGTATGAGATTGTACGCTGAAAGATATCTCCTGTTCTGGTGTTAGTGTTCCTCAGGTAATTCGAAACTCAGGAGCTTGCTCTGAGTGCGATCAAGTTTTTAAAGTGAGGCAGGCTTTGCTCTTAAAAATTACTGATATAATGATGATTTCAAAATACAGATAACACTGCATTAGCATTCGTGTCATTAAGCAACCTACATTTCATTTAATACATGTATATCTTGAAAATAATAATATATATATTTTGAAAAAATTGTGTCGTTTTAAAATCCTACAACAATATTTTTCCAGGACACATTCAATTTTAATACTTCAGATATTTTCCACATAATTTGTTTGAGTTTGGGCATTCTATAATGGCAAATAAAACTTCGTATTACCCAGCTTGGAAAAGAATGGAAAAACGCTCCAAAAGAAAGGAATATCAATTTGATATGTATGGACCTATATTTGAGTTCATTTTGACTGGTCAATTACCGGTGTGATACCTCTACCCATTTAGTACTCCTCCTCCCTCTTGTTTAACCAGGAAATGATGCCGACTTCCGGGAATTTGGTACCCTTTTCCCCATAATTCGACGCGCAGTACTTCCAGAATTACCAAGTTCATCGTACCTGAAGTTATTTTATACTAAGGGAAATAAAATCATATGGATATACGTAAATAAAAAATTGAAAGACAGCTTATTTCTACTAACGATTTAGCTTACTACAATTAATAATTTTTATAACTTTCTTTTTCTTTAATTTACGTTTTTTTTACAGTATTTGATTAATATGAACCCCCCCCCCCCCCCCCCGAAAAAAAGAATGGGTGCAAAGGCTTCTAAATAATTAGTTTTGTACTTTTGTTTTAAACCCAATTAACTTAAGACATCAATTGCCTCGCCAAGATCTCTCACAGATTAAGGTTAATTCGGTTTTTATTGAGTTCGCTCTCTGGATAGAATGCTAAGGTTTTCTTGGCATGTTTCCTTTGTTAGAAAGGATATCTATATATACTGCTAAAACAACTTTTAAAATATATAACAAAAATAAAATAATTAACTAGAGCCGAGCTCGTTGCAAAGCAACGAGTAGGTCTTCCGTCGGAGCTGCGGACAAAGAGAAATGACCTTGGGTCAAGGTCATGCCACATTCTACTGTTAAAGCAATCTTTTAAGGGTAGATGTCATCTTATTTATGTTTTACTATTAAAAAAGATGGTAAAGGAATGTTTGCGACCTTGACCTTGTTAAAATGACCTTACGTCACACCATGACACACGCTGGTGATAAGCAAAACCATTTGTGTGCTACCGTATTGACGAATTCTTAAGCTATATTTTTTTTCGATAGCTAATACGTGTATACATGTGTAAATCTAGGTATGAAAGTGTTATCCTTTCTTTATCAAAAGTCATGGTCAATTTTAAGCAATGTTTAAAGCCGGTTAAACTTCAAGGTCAAAGTTCATTATATGCTAGTATTTGAAATGATTTTATCACAGGTCACATACATTTAATTTTTGTGTAATACGAAAACCCTATCTCTTCTCATTCAAAAGTTATGATCAAGATTAAAATTGTGAAAAGTAAGTCAAGCCTCAAGGTCACGTTGTCAAAATCAGCGTATCAGTATTTAAAAAGAATGTTGTTACAGGTAATGCCCCAGTCACACATTCACGGATCAACTCCACGGTTCTACTACGGAATATTTTCCACGGTTGACACCGGAAAATCTAATTATCGTTAATTGATACGGAGTTAGTACGGATGCACTACGGAATGGATACGGATTGTTACGTACTTACAAGAATAGGGTAGAAAAAAGATAAATTTAGTGCCTGTTTGAAACGGTTTGCTTCGGTAAAATACGGTTTTGATACGGAAACAATACGACTTAATACGGAGTGCCAAGTGCCAAGTCGACTGCGCTACGGATGAATACAGTTTGCTACGGTGTAGGTAATAAAATCTAGCTAGGTAAATGATGGTTGCTTTGGCATTGAAATACTGAATGTACAATGCACCAATGTGAATTTAGAGAGGAAGTTTACTCTGTAGATTTTTTGTTATTACCAAATTGCAGTGTTAGTAGTTAACACTGCATCAGTGATATTCTTTTGGAGAAAATTTACCCCCTAAAATGTAGCTGTCTATTACACTGTATCAATGTCATTTTTGAGAGGAAATTTACTCTGTAGATATTTGCCTTCTTCAATTTGTAATGTTTTAGTGAAAACTGTTTCAGTGATAGTCTTTGGGAGGAAATTTACTCCGTAAAATCTAGCTATGTAAACGATGGTTGCTTTGGCTTTGAAATACTGAATGTACAATGCACCAAACTGATTTTAGAGAGGAAATTTACTCTGTAGATTTTTGCTATTTCTAAATTGTAATTGTTGTAGTGAATACTGTATCAGTCATATTCTTTGGGAGGAAATTTACTCCGTAAAATCTTGTGATATCAAGGATAGTCGCTTTTGAATTGACTACTATATGTTAACTGTATAGTGTCATTTTTGAGAGAAAATTTACCCTGTAGATTTGTGCCTTTTTCAAATTGTAATGTGGTAGTAAGAACTGTTTCAGTGATAGGTTTGGGAGGAAATTTACTCCGTAAAATCTAGCTATGTGAACGATGGTTTGCGTTCTTGAAACTTTTATTATTCGCACCAATAAATATCTTGTAAACTGTGTTATTTGTTGAGTTTTGTCAATACCTAAGGGCAAAATGCTTAAAACAGAAAAAAAGATTTTCTGTTTTGATTTTGGAATGCGTTTTGAGTAGCTACTACAACAGAAGACACTGTCGTGAAGGAAATAGAACCGTCTGCGGATACACAGCAGCAAGCTGAAGCTGATAATGATGATTTGGATGTTACCAATTCCGAGGAACATTCAGCTAATGAACAGCAGACTGTACCTAGAAGATCTCAGAGGACAAAGAAAACAACATCATGGATCACCAGTGGAGACTATGTAGTAAATCAACAGCTAGCAACGCAACAGCCAGACTGGAAGACAAGAGCATTTTATTTACAGACTTTCGCTTCCAGTCATGTATTTCATTCCAGCAACAGTAAGGAACTAGTGGAAAAGGCTCTGATAGACATTATTACAGGTTAGAATTAGTTAGACAAGTACAGAAAGTCAGTTAAGTCAGTCATCAGTTAGTCAGTTCGGTAAGTATATATTTGTCAGTGATATTCTATGTTTTTATGATTTTATTTTATTTTACAGTCGTTATTTTTGTATGAAATAGTAAATGACGAGGACATCATTTCACGAAGAGGGGAAGTATGTGATAGGGTGATTTATTTCACGTATTAATTATTATATTTCAGAATTAAATTAATTCAGTTGAATTATCATGTTTATTTCTTTTCAGCATTTCATTTATTGAATAAATCCACATGGAATTATTTATATCAATCTGTGTTCATTGTGTTATTTATAGATGTATGACATCACAGTGGTCATTTAAGGATACACCAAAGGCTTTTTTCAAGATTTTTGTCAATTTTGAGATTTTTGGCTAAGAAAACAATGCTAATCACTGCTTTATAATGCACGAAAAAATTCTTGCTGATTATTAAATGGTTTTCTAATTATTTAACAATAATCAAACATAAACACTAACACATGTGAATGTGCCGTTATTGAAGCTTCTGATTTGGTCTGTAACTGCCTGCTTCTGAAAGGAGCAATAAATCACTGTTTCCACTTTGGGAATTCTTCACTAGCCACACAGATGTTATCAGTAATTAAACTACAGGTACTTTAGATTTAGGGAAGGAGATCTAACAGGTCACTAATGACCATGAAATAGGAGGTGGAGCTTAGCTCTTGCCATTTTGCCGGGAAATCTTTCTGATTCAGAATTGAACCTATTTTACTTCATTAAAAGCACCTAAATAAAGAACAGAACCTCCCATTCTTGTGAATATGCATAGGAAATATGGATAAGTGACAGGTATCCAAAGCTGAATCTCCGAGGTGTCATATATTTCCAGCTTTGGCAGACTTTGTTGTGTAATGGGTTTTTGCCCTCTACTGTAAAGTAAGATAAGACAGTTGGTTGTAGTATTTGAAAGGATTCAGCTCCCTTATTTATTGACCAATTTCTCTGAAAACTGGCCAGAATGTGTCTCAAATGTGTTTTCACAAAACCGTATCTCAGATTCTTGATATCTTGCTCAGTTCTCGAATTATTGGGGGAAATGTAGAATTAGGCTAATAAATTGGTAACATTGAAAGACAAATGGATGTAACTTCTGAATAAGAAGATTTATCAAAAATCTGAGATACGGTTTTAAAGTTCAATCTTTAGTCTACATTGAGGCAAAATTTTTACTTTGAGAGGTGGAATACAAAAAAGTTGATTTATAAAATATAAATGCACTAATATTTACATTAAAGTATTAATAATTTTTTAATAAGATAAAATTGAAAATTTAAATTAAGATCATTAAATAGTGAATTTAACAAGCTTTCAAATGATATATACTTTTAATATGTTATCTTTGTTAATGAAAGAATCACAAGCAAATTAAATTTTGCCCTTTGGAAACCTTTGGTGTATCCTTAAACCCCTGTTCCTTTTCTATTTATACCTTGTGTAGTGTCAGGGCCAACGTGGATTTCATTGGTTGGTTTGGTTTCCCTCTCTTTTGCTTTTAGCTTAGTTAATTACTTTTGTTGGAGATCTTGGTCTGACCAGCAGACATATTGATTTATGTGTATTTGTTTGTCTATATTGACTTATTTACGACCATGACCAAGACTGGACAGAATGTAAGTTGACTTTTACTAATTTCATTATCTCTATATAATTGTTTATCTGTTTAATTCCCAAATATTAATATCTTAATATAAAGTATGAAGATTCAGTCTTTGTGATCGTTTTATGACTGTATAAATAATGAAAATAATGATTTCATATATCAGTGTATTGCATATTTTTGAGAGCAATACAGTAAAGTTGTGTTTTATTTATATACAGCTAGATCACTGAGTTATAAATCATTCATCAGTTGTAATTGGAGAATGGCTTTATATCACATATAGGTATGATGTATATATATTTTGAATATTGTCCATATAATTATATAATTCTGGAAGAGTTCAATATAATTTGATCTTATTGTTTCATCTATAAATTCCAGTGTTTATATTTTGTACATATTATTGATTAAGAAGAACAACTCTTAATGTTTTATCTATGAGCACAATTAAAGGGAAATAACTCTTATTTTTGACCGTGCTATCTGGCAAGTGATCTACATGTATGTATTGTTATAAATACCAAATGTATTGTTTATATCTTGCAGAGCTGTGATAATACTGTGAATACACTTATCCATAACGACAGCATGGTGTTTGTCATTATTTAATCATAAATCGAACCCCATTTCATAGATATTCCCAAACATGAAGCTCGCTTACCAGAAGAGAAATTGGTTGAATGTAAGGATTTTTTAGTAAGTTTTTAGAGTTGAAAAGATGTACATTAAAGGCAATGCAGTCTTTGAGTGGCGACTAAATTTTGCCTGCTCTGTTGTGCAACCTGGTAGGACCTTTTTGCGGCGTATGATCAATATGACGATGCATGTCTCTAGTTCTCAGACACATATTTTCCTTACAGAAGAGGCAAAAGATGACACGAGAATGTGGCTTGATTTTTTGTCAAATTTTAAGGGAAATTGTATATTCTTGGATGAGAAATTTCTATTAAGCTACACCTTAGAACTCTATACTGATGCAGCTCAGTCTTTAGGGTATGCAGGCATAAACAAAGAGAGGTGGTTTTATAGTGCTTTCCCTTTTGAATGGCAAAAAATAAATATAATGACCCTTGAGTTTTATTCGATTATTCTGGCGATACATATGTTGGGTCACTTGTGGAAAGATCATTCAATTCTATTTTTACAGATAATGAAGCCTTAGTTTCAGTTATCAATAAACAAACATCTCGGGTTAATGAGGTCATGATTATGGTGCGTTTCATGGTATTACAGTGCTTAAAGCACAACATACCATTCAGGGCTAAACATATACCAGGTAAAAGAATATTTTGGCTGACTGCCTCACTCGTTTACAGGTCAATCAGTTTCTGAAGCTGGCAGAACATGCTCAAAAGAAACCATGCCCTGTACCAGACCATCTGCTGGCACAGAACTTCTGGAATACATTAAGGTTTTAACACAAGCAGCATTGACTCCTTCTACACAAAATACCTACAGACGTGCTTGGACTTCTTTTGAGTCTTTTTCAGTAGAAGTATCGGGTCAAGTTAGTACTCCTTCATCGGTTTCAACCATATCATTGTTTGTTGCATACTTGTTTTAAAAGTCATTTTCTCCATGTACTATTTAAACTTATTTTTCAGTTTGGGGTTATGTACACAAAATGTTGTCTTTGCCAGACAATACTCGAACCTTTCTTGTTGACAAACTTACAACAGGTGCTCACCAAATTTCACAAACAATTGACACAAGGTTACCCCTAAAAGTACCTAAATTAAACAAAATTTTGCTGGCATTGCCTGTCATTTTGAATTCGGGTTTTGAACAGTGCCTGTTTAAAGTTATGTACGTCTTTGCCTTTTCCACCTTTGCTAGAATTGGTGAATTAGTTGCTGTTAGAGATGTACCTCAAGAAAATATTTTGCAACTTAATGATGTATGTCTTACATATGTTCAGGGTGAAGCAAAAGAAGTAGTGGTAGGCTTTAGGAAATTCAAACATAATACTAAAGAAGGGGCAAAAATCATTATGTTTACTGATGAGAATAGTGGTACATCTAAATCAGCCATCAAAAGTCTATTAAAGTTCTTGCAACTTAGACCAAAATTACCAGGACCATTGTTTTTGCTTTACCAATTGTGATCCTGTTGCTAGATTATATTTTGATAAAATATTACACAAATGTCTTGACTTCTGTCAGTTGGATTGTTCCAAATACAAAGGTCACAGTTTCCGTATTGGGGCTGCCACGGCGGCGGCAGAGAGAGGCTAGTCAGAATCCAGAATAAGAGACGCAGGTCGTTGGAAGTCCAATGCATTTCGAAAATACGTAAGGTCTTAACCTGTTTAAAGCTTACATTGCTCTATCAATGGAAATTCAAAGCAATAAGTAATACATTAATTATCTTCAATAAGCTGATATAAACATTATTCTGCAAGAAAATTTCTCAAAGGTACCTGCTTGGGCCGGTACCTTGCATATGAAGTTTCGCAAACAACCTTTATAGTGCTCAGGTCAATGTGTCATTAAGTATCAAATGGTACATGTGCCTTTTTAATTGATTGCATTCATTTCGGCAATACCTGCTGGGGCCGGTACTGCCTATGCTGTTTCATGGACAAGAATTAGATAGTTCACATGTATGGAAGGGAATTACCGCCAAAAGTCTATGTACCTTGCTTTTATTCTTATTCTGACTACTTCTTTATGCTTTGTTATTATTGTAATTATATGTCACTTTATTGTTTTCATATTCGTCTTTATTGCATTTCACTTTGACTCTTACCCTTCTTCATTTTGCCCTTACTTCTATGTTGCTTTATTCTTGTAAATTTATTTTATCTTCTTTTATATTGATAACAGTTTCTTAAATGATTATCTCTATTCCGAACGTGAATTAAATCACACAAAGAATGAAGCATATTCAATGAAGACGAATACAAGTTGTCAAATTTTAGTGCCGCATTATAACGCTAGGTGACAGGGGTGTTCGCTACGAGTGTTGGTAAAACTAGGTAAGCAAACCCGGGCCGGGGTTATTCGAGATTTTTCAATTTTCTGTCAATCGAACTTCTGAAGGCCGAATCCGATCACCTGATCCAACGATGGAAACTATATATTTATTTTCTCTGGGCACAAAGGAATAGCGGCCTCTTTTTTCAGACATAACTTTATATAATTTACTGAATATGTTCATTGAAGGGCCGACCCACTTTTTGTAAGGGTAAGGGTCAAATAAGGTTAATGTAGTATAGAAGGGAAAAATTTTAATTTGATACTATAGAAGAAGTTGAATATAACCCAAAACCCATCCCGCCCCCGAAATAGGATTTCAATGGCGTCGGACAAAGTGAAAGTTGGGGCCCGGGGGGGGGGGGGGGGGGGTGAAATTCAGTGCCAATTTTTTTTTCAAAACACCACCACTTTCCCCATTTTAAACCTATACTGCATCGTGTCCATGGAAAACTCTATTAAAGTTATTTGATGGATAATTGAATTCCAGTTTAATCGACAAAAATGTTAAATATTTTGATACTACTAATCCCTTATAAATTGAGTTTTTTTTCAGGACCTTAAACTGAACTGAACTTTATATCACGACAAATAGTAACTGCTCATGCGTGTGATTCTAGGGACGGGTTTTGCAAAGGAGTGAGGAGTTTTATGGGTAGGCGAAGTCGGAACCAGGCTACATCCCAGGCATACTAGAAACTCCCCGGTCTTCTTTTCTGCTATAATATTTTATATTGAAATAGTACTTTTCACTAAAGAAAAGAAATATCTTCAGTACGCACCGTATTTTACATCAGCCATGAGAGCTAAAAAATCTTAAAACTTGAAAATTCTATTTGGTGGTGGTGAAGGGGAGGGGGGGGGGGGGGGGGGGGGGGGGGGGGGGGGAGTGGATTTCGTCAACTTTTTTTCTGTACCAAATATTACCCACTAAGTACATGACTTTTAAAATATAAATTGACTATTAGTGCTGCAACAAAGAGTGTAAGGGATGGGGGCAACAAGCCTCTCGCTGAACTTTGCCAGCAGTAAAAAGTCTGTTACGTTTAGGAAAATGTTTCGCGGCCACCCTCCCCTCTACCGGTGCAGGCGTGGATCCAGAAATTTTTTTCTAGGGGGGGTGGGGTGGGGGGGTCCACCCCTGTCAAAAAAAACCCAATCCCAGAAATTTCTTTACAAGCAAAAAAAAAAAACAAACAAACAAACAAAAAAACCTAAACGTGAAAATCCTATTTTTGGGGGGTGGGGGTGGGGGTTGGGGGTTGTAGTCTATGACTTCTATTGCCTCAAATCCTTCCCATTTCACACATATTCATGTTTACCGGGGGGGTCCAAGGTAATTTTTTCTTGCTTTAGTATATACATTTCTTAACCTTGTAAATTCCAGGGGGGGGGGGTCCTGACCCCCTACCCCCTCTAGATCCGCGCATGCGGTGAAACTTACCCCATTGGCGGTCGTACAGACGGAAGTCAGTATATATATATTGAGACTTGGGGTTGTGATTGTACATTGTATAACGTCCCTTAAATTTTTAACTCAAATGGAGAAGCCATCTCTTGCCGGTGGAGAGCTACAAATTTGTCCTATATACCCGGCACTTATAGCCATTGAGCAGTGATGGATCTTTTTTCGGGCCAGCACCTGCTACGATACGGGACCTCGGATAATACGGTCTAGATCTCATCCGAAGGACCTAACTCCACGTCCCATAGTGGGACTATGATTCGAACCCAGGACGTATTGATCGCTATGTAGTCAGTCTTCCAGAGGAAATATTACCATCTTCCGAGGGAATGGCATTATCGGGTACATAACTGAACTTATAACAAACATCATTTGAAAATTTAAGCTCGATTGATAAAGTATTAAGGCAGAAAATTGAAAAATCTCGAATTATCCCGGCCCGGGTTTGCTTACCTAGTTTAACCAACACTCGTAGCGAACACCTTTGCCACCTAGCGTTATAATGCTGCACTAAATTTTGACAACTTGTATTCGTCTTCATTGAATATGCTTCATTCATTGTGTGATTTAATTCACGTTCGGAATAGAGATAATCATTTAAGAAACTGTATCAATTTAAAAGAAAGTAAAATGAATTTACAAGAATAAAGCAACATAGAAGTAAGGGCAAAATGTAGAAGGATAAAAGTCAAAGTGAAATGTAATAAAGACGAATATGAAAACAATAAAGTGACAGATAATTACAATGAAAACAAAGCATAAAGAAGTAGTCAGAATAAGAATAAGAGCAAGATACATAGACTTTTGGCGGTAATTCCCTTCCATACACATGCATTGTGATGTATAAATGTTTTTAAGACTTGAACGTAGAATATTTCTTAGCCGTAAAATACATAATGTCATATTTACAGCTGAAATTATATCTGGTAGTAGATGCCTGCTTGGGCTGGCTTCTCTACATTTAAATTGACTTCCTTTTTTTCATTACAATGAAATTTTATCAGATTGAGATACATCTGATATACACTGGTATCAAATTGGGAGGTTATAGATTCTTGTCTCCTTTGTTGTTATATTTCATATATTTGATTTTCGCCAATGCTTGGCCTCGGTGGGGTAAGAAAGTGTTTTCTTTCCTGGTGGGCTGCTGTCCCTAGGCCAAGCTTACTTTGTATTTTTGTATTATGGAGATTATGTGTTTGTTACTTTGAACGGTTTTTTGCATGTTTTTGTCTTTTTAGTTATAGCTGTTTATGTAATCTTATATAATGATTTTGGATTTTACATGTATGTATTTTACATGTTTTATATTTTTAGATTTTTTTATCTCAATTTGAGTAAAAAAAATTCGCAATATAGTCTGATGTTGGGTCTTTTTTTTGCTACTGCAATACAGGGTAATACGGCGCCGCTGGAGGGCCAGGTAAAGAAATATTTTTATTTGTTCGGACAAATTAGAAATTCGTTCGGACGAATTAGTTATTTGTTCGGACGAATTAGATATTCGTTCGGACAAATTAGATTTTCGTTCGGACAAATTAGAAATTTGTTCGGACAAATAAGTTATTTGTACGGACAAATTAGATATTTGTTCGGACAAATTAGAAATTCGTTTCGACGAATTAGTTATTTGTTCGGACGAATTAGATATTCGTTCGGACAAATTAGATATTCTTTCGGACAAATTAGAAATTTGTTCGGACAAATAAGTTATTTGTTCGGACAAATTAGATATTTGTTCGGACAAATTAGAAATTCGTTCGGACGAATTAGTTATTTGTTCGGACGAATTAGATATTTGTTCGGACAAATTAGAAATTCGTTCGAACGAATTAGTTATTTGTTCGGACGAATAAGAAATTCGTTTGGGCAAATTAGTTATTTTTTCGGACGGATTAGATATTTGTTCGGACAAATTAGATGTTTGCACAAATTATCTTGTAAAGATAGAATTACAATTTGTCTATTCAGGAGGATTCATCCTTTTTTAAATACATAAATAGCTCTTTGGACCATGACATACACATGTAGCAACTAGACATGTGCTATTAAAGTCGGGTATGTTGATTGTAAATATTCGGAAATAATGGTTCTATACCGGTATATATTATAGGCCTAAAGTCTGCCATTCTGAAAGTATATTATCTGAGAGCCCACTAGTAAATTCAAATGGTCAGTTAATTCTTATCAAACATCTTTTCACTCACATCCCTGACACACTCATAATTAAGATTTGTCGTAAATAAACATCATCTGGTTCTACCAGACCAACTTTTGCTGGTTGTATTAAATTGGTAACACTGGGAGCCACTAGTAAATTCCAAGGGTCAGTTACTTCTTATCGAAACATCTTTTCACTCCCATCCCTGATTAACACTGGGGTGCCAGTAGTCAGTTACCGCTTCTTTGAAAAGATGAGATACACTCCTTGAGGTTTTATTCATACTGCGGGCAATTGGTACGAGAAAAAATTTGCATTGAAAAAAGTAAGCCCCCTCCCACGAAATAGGACTGTCAACTTTGGGCAACTTTTCCTGAGTCCCCCTTTTTTTTGCTTGTCAACTTTTCAGGTAGCTATTTTTTTTCTCAGCCCCCCCCCCCACTTTCAAAAACTATGCTACGTGGCTGTATTGTATTATATCAAATAAACTTCGGACTCAAAATATCGAGCCTTTTATTCGATGGGTCTTAATTTTTTCAAGGTGGGGCTTACTAGCTAGGACATTTGTAGTTTTGCTTCTATACCGCTATTCCAACATTTAAGTATTTTGTGATAAAGCAACAAAAAGAGGGAATCTCATAAGTCCATCTCCAATGGATTCTTTCTAAGATCGTTAAAAACTATTATCAAGTATCTATATTAATTTTATTTTATATTTAAATATCAGAAAAGCGCATGAATTAAAACATGCAGGTATAATAAAGGATAAAAAATAGATGAATACATGTACGTTCCTAGAAAGTGCAGTAAAATTTAAAAACACATGTCGTCATAATTTAATGCAAGTTAAGCTTCTCAATGATTAAGACAATCGATCGTTTTAAAATAGAGGAGGAGGGGGGGGGTTGTTACTTGAAAAATATTTTGACATTCATTCATTCATGATTTATTTTCCCCATCAAAGGGGTTGGTTTTATAATTCCCCTTTCTAGTAAGTCATTGGCCTATCAAACCTTCGAACTGGTACTCAACTGTAAGAGCGTATAAACAAAATTAAGAAATGCTGAAAGTGAAATTAAATAGTTTGTTCGACTACATGAACCTATCTAATAAGGGGAGGGGGCTATAATTATGCTCTGAAAATCAATGGACTAGGGAATATACCAGATTGACCGGTTGACATCTTAATTCACCGGCTCGAGAGTCATAGGATTAACCTGGGATTAATACGAACAGGTTCATTTTTGTGAAGTTTTCTTAATTCACAAACAGGAATTATATTTAATAAAAAACTCAATGAAGACCTTTTTTTCATTTTATACACTGCATATGTACCAGATTGATTAATTGAATGTTTTACGCCGAATCGGCAATATATCAGCCACATATCGGCGACATATGTATCAGAAATGTATTTCAAAAATCATTCACGTCATAATTTATAAATGCAGGGTAGTGAATATGTACATAAGAATTATAAGAAAGAGATCAACATTAAATCGATTTATCTTCAATATATTTATTGATAATGTTGTTCTTAAAAGTCATTTTGCAAAGAATCAAAATAAACTGAGACGTCTTGGTGCAAATCGCATGTTAAAATCGCGGTATCCTGACGTTGTTCACAATTTCTCTAATTTGTCCGAACAAATAACTAATTCGTCCGAACGAATTTCTTATTCGTCCGTACAAATAACTAATTTGTCCGAACAAATTTCTAATTTGTCCGAACGAATATCTAATTCGTCCGAACAAATAACTAATTCGTCCGTACAAATAACTAATTTGTCCGAACGAATTTCTTATTTGTCCGAACGAATTTCTAATTTGTCCGCACAAATAACTTATTTGTCCTAACGAATTTCTAATTTGTCCGAACGAATTTCTAATTTGTCCAAACGAATATCTAATTCGTCCGAACAAATAACTAATTTGTCTGAACGAATTTCTAATTTGTCCGAACGAATTTCTAGTTTGTCCGAACGAATATCTAATTCGTCCGAACAAATAACTAATTCGTCCGAACGAATTTCTAATTCGTCCGTACAAATAACTAATTTGTCCGAACGAATTTCTAATTCGTCCGTACAAATAACTTATTTGTCCGAACGAATTCCTAATTCGTCCGTACAAATAACTAATTCGTCCGAACGAATTTCTAATTCGTCCGAACGAATATCTAATTTTCCGAATAAATAACTTATTTGTCCGAACGAATATCTAATTCGTCCGAACAAATAACTAATTCGTCCGAACAAATAACTAATTCGTCCGAACGAATTTCTAATTTGTCCGAACAAATAAAAATATTTGTTTTACCTGGCCCTCCAGCAGCACCGTAGGGTAAACAAGCATGTACTGAGCAAAAGTTTCTGTCATGATGAAAGAGGAAGGCATAAATACATTTATATATACTGTAAAATCATCTTTCTGTTATACATGTAACTAGTATTCTTGTATTTTATTCTGTATGATAAAAATTGTGATAACACAAGTACATTTTTTGCTCTCACAATATTTTCAGATGTGTTTGGCGCAATTCTATAGCATGACGTTACCTCTCAATTTTTTTGTTCATTGTGACGTCATAATACGTTGTTCGTTGTTGAGCTGCTATACATTTCAATAAACACGACTGATGAAGGCAGTTTACACGGTTGAAATATTTCAAAAAGTGTTTGAAAAATTTTATTTTATATATAAGTGTGATGGGATGGTTGATATCTTTATTAAATAAGTATTAATTAATATTCCAGTAATTTAGTATTACTTGTGTACATTAATTGATATCAAAAAGCATAATTCTATGTTATTTATGTACAAATTATATTTTATTGCTATGTAAGCATAATTCTTATTGTTATATTGATTGTGCGCTTAACCTCACGTTATGTTAATTATAACGTCACGGTACGTCCCGGCCCGGGTTAGCGCGACGGTATTATGAGAAGACTGTTGTTGATTTGGAGAGAGAGTGTTAATGCTGTCTACATTTTACCTGTAAGCATTGTTTTGTATGATTTATGGCTGTAATAAGCCTATAAATTAATAAACGGTTAAAACTGAGATCGATTCCTTTTCTGATTTTGGCAACCGCCCGTTACACCCAATTGCAATGGAGTACCGATTTTAGTATTCGCTACTCGGACGTTCGATCGAGTACCCGGTTAACCAGGTACTCGTTGACATCCCTTAAATTAATAATATTCAATTACCAATTAATCATTGTTGTTGGTGTTGTAGAGTCTATCGTAAGAATTAAGAGTATAACAATATATTCATTTACATAAGTCCATGAACATATGATTTAAGTTCATGAATGAGAAGTTGAACTTGTTGACATAGATTGTCCTAAATAAAAGATATTGTCTATATACTCATATAAAATGGGTTATAGTAGAGATTATTAATACGTAATACATGCATACATATGTATTTTGAAACCATGGACTACCGCTTTCGGTTGTGTATCGACTGTATTTGTACATGTAAGCAATTGTTGATATTGCATGAGTGATTGAGTGATGCACGATTTTGTACGTTGTGAGAACCTAGAGAAAGGACTTGTTCAGGAATACCAGGTATAGAAGTTTCAGTTTTTGTCGTGCTTATGAATTTAAAAGTATGTTATTATTTTTTTTAGGATTTATATCAAGTTTCATCATGGACATTGACCCACAATTGGATGTTCTAGACCTCATGGCTGAGGATGATTTTAATTTCGAAGAGTCCGTCTTTGATTTCGACGTCCAGGAGTTTGGCTATGTTGCCAATTTGACGTGCCCATTTGCAGATTGCAAGTTCCAAGGGACATTCCCGTCGAAAGCGAAGTTCCAGCACCATTGGCAAGAGCGTCATGTTCGGGAGGTACAGAAGTCATCAAGGATGTCATGCGCTGGTCAGAAGGAAATCGGATATGAGGTGACTGAGCCGTCCTCTTCGTTGGATCTGTCTTCTACATATATTGGCACCGTATTCTTCGTCGTTGGAACCGTATTCTTCGTTGGCACAGTCGTCTTCGACGTCGGCACCGTCTTCCACATCGTTGGAACCGTCTTCGTCGTTGGCACCGTTGGCACCGTTATCTTGTTCGTTGGTAGAGCCGTCTTCTTGGTGGAACCTCTTCTTTCTTCGATGGAACCTACAACACTAGCAACACAGACTGACTTCAAGAAAATCTCCGTTGCCGATTATTTAAAGAAACCCCTGACAAGATCTCCACGGACTCTTTCTTATTGTGATGATGGTATTGATATCCCGCCCATACCTTCCACTGAGGACTCGCTTCAAATGTATATTGTTAAACTGGGTAGCCAGATAGATAAGATCGCCAGTGTGCGTTTGGTGGCGAAGGAGCGCTTAGAACAACTTCAAAAACCAGGATCGTCCTTCCGAGAATTGGAAAGCGAGAACCGCGCACTGAAGAGAAAGATGTCAGAACTCCTGGAGCGCGAGAAACTTTTTCCAGAACAGTGAGACATTGGTATTATTAGTGTAATTCATTTTATTAACTTTAATCTGTGAACATTAATTAGTTTTACATTGTTACTGTTTGTTTGACATTTTTTATATCTTAACGAGGCTCGGGGGTGGCAGCCATTTTTAGACTATTTTAATCTCCTTTAAAAGGAGAGCTCCATATAAAGATATAGAAATTGATCAAATTTTAAAACTAAAATCTTTGAATTTTTTCTTTGTCAAATGATAGTTCACAGCTAAAGATACCGTATCTAAAAAAAATAAGTTAAATCTGGTGGTTAATTTGGGATTAATTTGTTGACCCTCCAGCATCCTTAATGACAAGTATTTAATATATACTATGAGATGTGTATTTCTCTTATTGCTTATTATGACATGTCAGTATCATTAATTATGCTTTATATGTAGCATTAATACTTGTCCAGATTTTCATTCAATGTCCATTGAAAATTTGAATTAATACTAGTAATTTAATTAGACTAATGTACATGGTACATTAGGTCTTGGTAAGGGGGGGGGGGGGGGGGGGGGGTGACAGTTGATATCTTTATTAAATAAGTATTAATTACTATTCCAGTAATTGAGTATTACTTGTGTACATTGATTGATATTAAATAGTATAAGTCTATGTTATTTATGTACAAATTATATTGTATTCTGTTTTGTAACCCTATTTCTTATTGTTATATTGATTGTGCGATTAACCTAACGTTATGTTAAGTATACCCTAACAAAAAAGTACTATAGTTAACTATAGTTACTATAGTTTACTTTAGTTTACTATAGTTAACTATAGTTAACTATAGTTAACTATAGTAAATCAAAGTTTTCACTATAGTAAATCAAAGTATTTTTACTATGAATTTCAGATAGATATGTTTTATTTTTTAATCTTCCCACAAATACTATTCTGGAATAAAAATGAAGTATTCCTTGTATATTTACAGATTTTATCAAAAAAGTACATCATTAGTATGTAATTTAAGATATATTAAGGCATCATGTCTTCAAAAAAGTTCTAGAGCAAAGTTTCATAGTAAATCAAAGTGTCAAAGTTTTCACTATAGTTAACTATAGTAAACTATAGTTAACTATAGTAAATTTTTGTTAGGGTAACGTACAGTACGTCCCGGCCCGGGTTAGCCCGACGGTATTATGAGAAGACTGTTGTTGATTTGGAGAGAGAGTGTTAATTTTTATCTAGGAGAGAGCTGTCTACATTTTTACCTGTAAGCATTGTTCTGTATGATTTATGGCGGTAATAAGCCTATACAAGGGTTGTCCGTAAATTTCGTGGACAAGCTAAGAATTAAATAAAAGTTGCGTCATTGATATATATTATTAGCATATTTCTAATCTTTTACTCAATGTGAATTGAAAAATGTAAAATCTTGTTCGATTTCAAATTATTAGCATATTTCTAATCTTTTACTCAATGTGAATTGAAAAATGTAAAATCTTGTTCGATTTCAAATGTTTATTTTTAATTATGGCCTCATAATTAGACTTGGAACGGAGACCCGTAGCACCGCGAAATTTTAATTTAAAAAATTATGTATCACTTTATAATTTTCATTTGTAGTTTATAAAATTCTGTGGAAATCTGGATGACTTTTATATCATGAGGTTGACAGAAGCTATCACGTCAAACATGCAAAATTTGAACGTTCAAAGTTGTAAATTGGCTGAGCAATCAAAGTTCGAACTTATTAAGAATGATCGGAATTGTTCCAAAAAAGGGACGTTTTCGGAATAGGTGAAGCAGTGAGCATTGATGAAATTCTGCGTAGACATCGGATAAACACCTACAGAGACCAATAAATTTTGTAAACAATCAGGAAAACATAGTAAAAGAAGCCGTACATAAGTTTTCAAATGGCATATAATATTTTCGGACGGAAGAAACAGTTTATAGGATTACATGCGTAAAGGAAAACCATTATTCCGAGATTGCAGTGCTGTAAAAATGAGTTTCATAATAGCGTGACTTGACTGTATTTCCGCAAATAAAATCGTTTTTACGCGGACAGAGGTTGGATGATTACAGGATATGAGACAGACATTGTTAAATATTATTTTTTGTGCACATATTTATGAGTAGTTAAAATTACATAAGAAATGTATTAATTTAAACGGTGACTATGTTGAGAAAAAAGTTACATGTACTCGTTATGCTTTTGACGTCGGGTAACGTCAAGAATTTTCATTTTAGTGCTCCGGGTATGAGTGTATGTCTTTTTTAATTTAAAAAAAATATAACTATTTGTGCTTTATTTTTGTTGAAAACTTGCATGTTTTTAAAATGAAATGAACTTTGGGCTACCTTGAAACGTTACTTAGGGATTTACGACTTGAGAAATTTTTTCTTGTGAAACGTAAATACCCTTTACGACTATTGGATGATGGTATAAAAAAGGCTAAGTCTTATGAAGAACACAACTACTTACGACATGTGAAAATAGGAAGGAGAAACAAATTATACCTTTTGTTTATACCCACAATCCATGAAATCAAAACCTAGCACAAGTGGTAAAACAATTCAACATGATACTAAAGGATGACGAGAACACAAACGCAATTTACCGAAATGATCAATTTATAAATAGCAAAAGCCAGGCTAAAAATTTTAAAAGAATTCTGTGCTCATCCAGTTTAAAGGAAAATAATTGTTCCGTAACAAAATGCAATTACCCGAGATGCGGTACCTGCTACTATATTTTGGAGGGAACCTAATTTATGTCATTACATGAACGGGTTGTAACGAATTTTACAT
Organism: Saccostrea glomerata; assembly: GCA_003671525.1. NCBI lineage: Eukaryota > Metazoa > Mollusca > Bivalvia > Ostreida > Ostreidae > Saccostrea > Saccostrea glomerata. The sequence continues at coordinate 544,303 of PRKT01000271.1, read as the reverse complement.
CGGAGAAACTAGCACTACACTGAGAGCTCGGATAAGAGTCCACAAACAGCATATTAATAACCAGCAATACAGACAAATTAAACTTAGTGAACATTTTGATATATATGCGGGAAGAGAAAATTTACCGTTTTCCCGTTGTATAAGATGCCTGGAAACCAAATCCAATGAAGAGAAAAAGAAAAACACTTTATTACTATTTTAATAAAATAAATACATGTAGCATTGTTTGACTGCTGGGAGAATTACGTCATAAAGACTGTATTACGTTCCGTTAATTATGACGTCATAGTAGACGTAACTATGTAAAAGTTTAAAAACTTGATTATAAAGCATCTGAAGATTTTTAAATGAAAGCGCTAATGCCTCACGTCTCAAAAACAATAAGTGCTGAGTACAGGTCACTGGTGTATATATTTGCAGGCCTCCACAAGCAAGTGAACATATTGATGGCATCATTATATAACTGAAAAATATTTAAACGGACAATAAACAAACAAACAAGCAAACAAAAAAAGCAAACCAATACTGCAGTCTTAGAGTCACAGAAATGGCTCAACATGTAAGTGTCAAGAATTAAACAAAGCTATAGCTAGGCTAAGTGACATCTCCATCTAAGTCATACATTCTTGAATGGGATGTAAACAACATATAATCGATAAGTTTATTTCATTGATTTGTGACTTCATATTAATGATTTAGAATTAAGAAACTGTCAGTTACAAACACACAGTGATAAACCTTGTCGGCACGTTTTTACATCTCAAATAAATACAGCTATTATTACATCATATCATAACTAAATATTGCATATTTTCAAGAGTGATTATCCATAGAGGAGGCATTTCAAATTATTTTAAGTTAAGTTAATAAGTTAAATTTTAATAAAAATATTTTATTATAAATGATTTTAAGGTTTGCAGAATAGATTTTCAATGTGTCGTCAGTACTTCCAATAGCTACCGGAATTGTATTTAAAAATCGCAATTTTTAATTTTTTTGTTTTTTAAATATTTTATATATTTTTATACATGCATGTTATTAACTTAAAGATGTACAACGCACCAAAGGCCAAAAAATCCTGTCCTTTTAATTTTCGCTATTTTTGTTTATTTCAGATTCCCTATAAATCAAACAAATAATATGGATGTTATTTTGCTTGTTTAATATGACGCTTTATGATTATGATCAGTGATTATGGGCTACCCCACAATCAACAATCAATACAAAAAAAATTGACGACCCAAATTGGGCGGATCATGCACTGGGTTTGTCACAAGTGCATGAACGTCAAAATTCAAAAATCAATCAAAGTCAATCAATCAATTATTAATCAATAAGTCAAACAATCAATTCAAGTATCAATCAAGTCAATTACTTGTAAATCAATCCATTATTGATCATTCAAATCAATCCATTCAAATATCCATCAAGTCAATAAACAATGGAATGAGCGTAAGAATATGCGTTGCACTCGTCCAATTGCGTTGAGTTGCAAAGGAATACGCAATTGCTAAAAATTTAAAATGCAATAAGGCTAAAGTGGACGCTCTCCCCAACAGACAGTTATCACGGGATAGGTATAACAGAGACTTCTTCACCGTGACATTGGTTGATGTGGACGCTGTACCCAACAGGCAGTCTTTGCAAAATACGCAATCATACAGAATTCACTAATGCAACACAAGTTAATGAAGCTATTGGAGCACATGAGTATCACTGCGACATAGGCTGTTTTGGATGCAGCTAGGACCAAGTAGGCAGTCTTCGGCTACAATGACATAACAAGAACAGCAGTATTTATCATAAAAACAAAAAGATGGGTGGGAAAAATTAAAACATTGCCACAATACTTCACCAAATTTCCATGACCTTACCGTTTATCGATTCATCGAGAAAGGAAGAGGAGGTAAACAACTAAATATTAGACTATATGGAAATGGACCTAAATTTTCAGGAATGATAGGTTGTGACTAATAGTGAATATAATTACAAATCTCAAAGGACTTAAGATTTCCGGAATGGAGGGACTTAGGGTCACTGAAATAATCTCACTTATCCGAGACCATGCTCGTATAAGTGGTGTTATTTCAGAGTCACTATAAATCAAACAAACAATATGGATGTTATTTTGCTTGTTTAATATGGCGCTTCTGGCCGCTTTGATTATTTGCTGGGGTGACCACAGGGCTGCCCAACAATCAACCATCAATGCAACAAATTTAACGACGCAAATCGGGCGAATCATGCCCTTGGTTGGTCACAAGTGCATGAACGTAAACAATTCAATAATCAATCAAATTCAATCAATCAATTATTAATCAATCAGTCAATCAATCAAACTAACTTTTTAAGCTGGGAAAGGGCTAAAATAGCTTGAGAAATTATTATTTGTTTTAATAAAAGTTTTTAAACAAGAGGTATAACTGTATATTTACCGTATATTTACAAAATAAGTAATTCTTAATGAGAATTTAAAGTCATGTTTTGCTTTCATATTGAATGACAGTCACTCTATTAATTTTATTATATGGTCATTTTATATCATAATTTTCCCATTAGAACATAAAAAGCTTTTAGGGAACATCTTTGTCAATGGTCGTAATTATCATTTCTCGAGGAGAACTGAACATGTACATGTATGAGCTCTTTTAGTTGTGTAACGCCCCCCCCCCCCTCTCCCTCTCGATTTTCATACAATTTCACAAGACAGTACGAAACATTTATCCAAAAAATATATTCATGAAGCATACATTATGCCCTTTTATTGAACAATGTGAAAAGTTCAAACAATACAATTTAATTATTAATTTTATGAATAATACAATATCTTATATACTTTTAGCTAGCCTAGTACGCTCCAGATCTCTGATCATGCCCCCATGTGAATTTTATACAGTGTATCATTGTTTGGTATCAACACTTTCTTAGTCAATTTTACGCTTTAAAAAATATTTATTAGATGATCAAAATAATGTTCTAAACATTATGAAACCTTTCATTTTTCGCTAAAAATCCCCATTAAGGAGTTGAAAGGTCGGCCCCTTAATATTTGTTTGCTAATATCAAGGAAACGAAAAAGAATCTCTGAATACTGTACAGCAGGAAATCAAGTCACGGAGTGAATATTTGCTATATTCGCGGATATAGAAATTCTGCGAATCCAACATACAGTGAATAATTCTTCAGAAATTTGATACTCTATTAATATTAGTATGTTTTATCTTATATCCGTAGTTGTACCACAATTATTGTTATGATCAAAGGAAACCAGCGGACATTATTCTCCAATAAATCACGAATGTCATCAAAAAATTTTCAGATCAGAAACAGGTATCAAATCTATACAATTCAAATGAATGTTTGGCTGTAGAATGAAATACGTTTTAGACCGCATTGATATGTCGTCTTTTGCATTATAAACACTATAAATTGCATCAAGTTGCTGATGAATGTCGGTTTTTATAGCTAAGCGAGGCTATTCCACGGACCTCCCTAAACATTAAACATTGATTTTGTTACTGTATATTCATTTCAACTGATCAATACATAATAGGACAAATTTGTAAATTAAAAAGGCTATTTTCAATGTAACGAAAGCTCACATCGTCTGCATTCTATACACAGGTTAGTCCGAAAAATCTTACGTTTTCCTGACCTTTTTACGATTTTGATATTTTACATGCCAGGATAACGTCAGAACCGGCGCCAATACGTAAATTGGGAAATCGCCGCCTCTACCCGGAGGCGGCATTCTCGAGTTAATTTTAGATACTTGTGAACTGAATTAAATGTCAAAGTCAGAGGTTATCAATAGTACAATAGTCAAAGAACTTATCAATATAGTTTTTATGGTTCATTTATGAAATAAATAATCCGTCGAAAAAAGTTTTATCACACTTTCGAGATTTGTCTTCATTTCGCGCATTTAAAAAATCTTGCAAGTCCTGTTACGAAATGTGCAGGGATATTTTCTTTTCATCAATATTGGTGAGTACTAGAGGCATTGTGCTTTTGATTAATTACGATTTCGGCATTTAGGTCGGTTCACAAGTATCAAAAATCAGCTACAGTTAAAGACGGTGAAATTCCCAGTTTTCGTAATGGCGCCAGTTTTGACGTTTTCCTGGCATGTAAAATATCAAAATCGTAAAAAAGCCAGGAAAACGTCAGATTTTTTCGGACTATACACAGGTAAGCAAACAAATTTTACCTCTGGTGTTAAAAGAAACAGCGTAATCGAGACATGGTGACCTAATTCGTTTCTCTATAGAGGAAACGATTATCCCTAATTTAGCGATTGTAGTATACATGGTAGAATAGAAATAAAGTCAATGTTGTCGTGAATGATGCAGGATAACCTACTCGGTCTCGAAATGTTGTTTGAAATATAAAAGCCTCGACTGACGGCTCGGCTTTTATCTTTCAAACAACATTTCTCGACCTCGGAGGTTATTTTGCATCAATCACGAAAACGCGGACTTTGTTTCTTAATTTGATTCGATATAGATAAATCCCCTCTATATTTCAAGTGAATGAGTTAATCAGATCATGAAAAGCGAGTAACAAGCTTCTTTAATCTCTTATATTTTTTTATGAAACTAATTTTAAATCCTAATTTTGCTATTATGGGATAAAAAGTCACTTGACGGGATAAAAATCCCATGGGAGGAAAAATCCCTCACAGTTGTATTTTCTGCCTCGGATTTTGGTAGGATTTCAGGTGGGATGAAAAATCCCCCTATTCTCCCATGGAATTTTAAGTTTTGGAAGAAAACTACAACATTGTGGAAGTTGAAATTGACATGATGAGATGAGAATGAAAATCAGGAAAAATTTTAAATTATGTCTTTTCGAAGGGATACCTTAAAGTCCGGACTTAAATGTCGCACTGTTCCCTGTATTTTGAAACGGTCCCTTAAGAATACCTGGACGGTAGATTTTCCCAAAAGTTGGCATGTACGCTGAAGTAATTAAGGTAAATTATATTTGGTATAAAAATGAAGAATTTGCTATTGTAGTTTTCACACAATAAAACCCCAGTCAGCCCCCTTAATACATGAATATACATGTATCTACTGTGTGTATGCACATTTTGGACAAAATCGTTAGAGTGGTTTTTGGACAGGAAATTCCAAAAGTTACCCCCCTTTAGTTGTTTACGAGGAGAGAAAATTTTGAAATTTTCAAAAAAGCCAGGTTAGCCGAGCTGTCAAAATTCATTGACTTATTCTTTTTAACCATTTAACATCAAAATAGACTCATCTTTTTGATAAACATATCACCAAAACAATTTGTAAGGACCTTAAACTGAAAAACTATAAATTATCTAAGCCTTAAAAATTGTGCATTTTTCAATTTCAAAATTTTATTATGAAAAATATGTTTAATTTTTGTAAAAAACTTTCTTTTGGTAGCTTGTAGTAAAAATAATCTTGATATTTTTTTGTATAATTTTTTTAAGACCAGTTATGATGAAATAGCGGAAAATCAACTCCTCCCCCTTTCTCCCTAAATCCCGTTCCCGCGCGTCTTTCAGACTTGGGTCGATTACTACATGTTTGCTATGAATCTACAAACGCATTTAAAAAAATCAACCTGGAGGACTACATTTTATTACATTAATCAGTTCTTAAATGTAAAGCGTATTTATATGCAGATTTTATGCAATTTTTGAATACCCATTCCACCCCACCTCTTCCTTTTTCTGCATCGCAGACCATTAGCGTTTGACAAAACTACGGTTACAGTGCAGATATATTTCTTCGTCATTTAAATCCCAGAGGTACACACTAGTTTGTTAACTCGTGCAGAATAAATATTTACTACTTGTTTTTTATGTATCTAAAAACACAAAAAATACTAAAGCATTTTATTTCCAAGTGTTTAGTCAAAATATGTATGTGTTATGCATTCAATATCACAGTAGATACGAATTCAACTTATGCTGAAGATGTTACATTTCAACTTTATTTCTTTAATCTGAATTTTAATTATTAAAAAAAATGGCGTATGTTCCTCTCTCCTCTGATATAAATGGTATACAATGACGGTGAATTTGTAAATTTGGATTTAATAAACTTTGCAACCAGCAAAAGTTTTATCATTGCCTTCAATATCAATGTAAACTGGTCAAATAAAATTCATTTATTGATGTGGGTGGGGTCTGAGTATTATAATAATTAGTATTTTTGCTATAGAAAATATCGTTTTAGGTGCTTTTTGATAGTTTCTTTCTTCTTTTTTTTTGGATGGTCCATTTTTTTTCTTTGGAATCCCCCTCCCACATTACAAACCGTTGCTACTGTCTGTGTAATCAAGGGCACCTCTTCTAACATGCCACAGTTGGAGAAACGTGCCGGGAAAACACTTTTCACAGTGTACTTTTTGTATATATTTTTTTAATTTAAGAATAATCACCCATTACTTAGTGAGTATGTCTGAGAGTTTTGTTCCCGTTTTGCACACATTTAATTTACAGGTAATTAAAAAATGTGTGAAAAATAGGATTTAGACAAGGTGAGATAATGACTAAATTGCTATAGTCTATACCATACTTTGTAAGTATGTGAAAGGTGAACTTATAGTGAAAAATAAGAGAATAAATACAGTTAATGTATCTTCTTGTGTTGGGCAATATTTTCACATTCATCTTTATTCTCTATTTTCTTTTTTATTTAATGTTAAGCTAAATCAGATATTCACAGGTAAATCCAGGTAAATCCAAACCAAAAATCAGACTATAATTGCTATCAAAACAAAATTCACACCCATTGTTGTATACCTAATTATCAAATGTGTGCAAAACGGGGACACACCATCTAAATCAATATCAGACTTTAATTGCTATCAAAACACACTTCACACCTATTGTTAATACCTAATTATCAAATGTGTGCCAAACGGTAACACAACAATATCGAAATGCGAAAAAAAAAATTCCATGTTTTCGAATACATTTCTTTGAACTCTATGAGGAATCAATGTAGACATAAAAAGATATGATCTGAAAAATCGATCTAAATGACAAGTTTTAAAAATACCAAAGCGGAAGGCTTCGTGTCATCCAGAAAATCATACAAAAAATTGCCATCACGGGTTTGTTTTTATAAAACATTTAGAAATAAAAAGGAAGACGAAAATCCAACAGAATGTTTGCTTACCTTTAAGAGGAAAGGCATACCTAGGGTCTACGCATATCCTTTTCCTTTTGACAAGGACTATTAAAATATTATACTTTTTTATCATTCGTATGTTAAATCGATATTTACGTTACTTTATAATGTAATTCTTTAAATGTTTATGGTGTATTTTCACCAGATAATTCCGTGTGTAACACATACTTCATAAATGTATTTTAATTTCAAATATTATTTTTAAGAAAACAAAATCATATTTAACGGGAAATTCTAGAAATAACGACACTGCTATTGAGAGTATAGCACAAGCTATACAAGTTCCATTGCGGGATCCCCTTTTCTCTTTAGGGTTCATTTTATTAGACCCTGTGTATGAAAAAGCGCCGTCAAAATATTATTTCTATCTTGTTTCCATAGCAACTATAGTATTTATTATATGACCAAATCTTGGGGAGTTTTATCTATTATTAAGGAACGTCTCCTCTGTCCTTAAAATTAATCGTACTCATTACTTTTGTCAGATGTTAAAAAAGTAAGACTTTTGCAGGCAGCACTAACTTTAACGCTTGACGTTTTAATTGGATATTCAAACCTGTATCATGTACTGAGGTACAGATTTAATGATAAATAAGAAAACTTTTCTAATGGTCATACTTGACGCAAAAATAAGCATATTTCATGAACCATTTTATTTTTGTTGTTGTTGTTCGGGATATTTGAAGTCTAAACTCACTTCATCAAAAAATTATCTGTTTTCATTACATTTAGTTTATCCATATCTATGTACATGGTATTTACAGTAACTACCTGATCTTACATACATAGTGATCATTTCTTTATAATTATTGCGTTTAACAGAAAATCAAGAATTAGTTCAAAAATGGAACCCATTCTAGGATTGAAGATTGAAGATTGGACTTTTATTTCTTCTCAGTCAGAGAAATACTGGATAAAATACGAAGAGGAAATCTGACATTTTTGTCTTGATGCAAAAATAAGCATATTTCATGAACCATTTTTTTTGTTGTTATTCGGGATATTTGATGTCTAAACCCAGTTCATCGAAAAATTATCAGTTTTCATTACATTTAGTTTATCCCTATCTATGTACATGGTATATGGCAATTTACAGTAACTACCTGATCTTACATACATAGTGATCATTTCTTGATTAATTATTGCGTTTAAAAAGAAAATAAGAATTAGTTCAAAATGGAACCCATTCTAGGATTCAAGATTGAACATTGGACTTTTATTTCTTCCCAGTCATAGAAATACTGGATAAAATACGAAGAGGAAATCTGACATTTTTGTCTTGATGCAAAATTAAGCATATTTTATGAACCATTTGAAAATAGTATGACTGTTTTGAAATATTTGAATTATATTGTAATAAATTTCGATTTAACTTACGTTTCATTATCACACGAACAAAAATATGAACAGGATTAAAAAGTGCCATTTCTTCTCAATTTCGGTGATATGAATTGCAAAATGTATTTATTATGCTTTTACATTCATAGAGTTTTGCAATTAACAGCAAAAGTATTCTTTTAATTGTGCGTTTTAGATATAGAAATCACAACCGCTACCCCGATGAGCTTTATAAATACGCTTAATATTTTCACTTTTTTTCATTTTAAAATGTTTGCATTCTGCCTGTTTCCTCCCCCTTGAGAAAAACCAACATCCTAGGATCTAGAGTAAATCGCCCTTACTTCCCGTATCTCGATAGTTTTCCACGAACCAGTTATTGCAGCTATATTTTGTTTAAAATTGCAACAAGTATATAAGTATGAAGAAACAAATAGTGTTTTAATAACTTTGAAAAATACAATTTCTCTCGTTTTCTGTATTCACTTACATCGAATTTGAAGCGAAATAGAAGAAAATACGCCATAATGCCCAAGTCGAATAAGAATTACACTTTTCATTGATCTCTTTCAGAAAGGCTGTTTGTTTTATAGCTTGTAAAAAATCTAAACTAAAATCCTGTATAGACTCGAAAATAATTTACTATTTACTAGATGATTCCATTATTTGGTATTTTTTTAAAGTATATTTTAATGTGTTCGAAGAGAGAGAGAGAGAGAGAGAGAGAGAGAGAGAGCACAATTGAAAACAAATTACATGTAGTTTGTCGTAGTTGCAAAATAATAATTTATTGTCAACAAATTGCTGGCACTTCATCGGAAAAGGGGATGCACGTAGATTTTTTGTTTGGTATATTTTATGTCTAAACTCAGTTCATAGAAAAAGTATCTGTTTTCATTACATTCATTTAATCCATATCTACATGTATGTACATGGTACATGTATGTGGGTGTTGGCAGTATATACTTGATCTTACATACATATTGATCATTTCTTTATTAATTATTGCGTTTAAAAAGAAAATCAAGAGTAAGTTTAAAATGGAACTCATTCTAGGATTGAAGATTGAACTTGTTTTTCTTCTCAGTCAGAGAAATACTGGATAAAATACGAAGAGGAAATCTGTGATGCAAAAATAAGCATGTTCCATGAACCATTTGAATATATTATGACTTTTTGGATATGAATTATTTTTAAAAAAGTAAATTAAATGTAAACTTACATCCTGTACAAATCCGTATAATGCGAACAAATAACTCGGTGATGCGCTTACCGGTAGTTTTCCCGGTAGCAGTTATTGCAGCTACATGTTGTTTAAAATTGGAGCAATTAAGCACCATATTGGTATGATAGAATGGATACTGTATTAATAACTTTGAAAAATATTATTTCTCCTGTCCCATTTTCTGTAATCACTTACATTAAATTTGAAGTGGACAAATAGAAGAAAATACGCCATAATGCTTAAGTCGAGTTCGAAAAAAAAATTGTCGTGCGTCCATGCATGATTATACGTATTTATACTAGTACGCGCTCTTTTCCCTTGGGAAAGGTTGTTCCTTTTATAGTTTGAAAAAATTTAAATTAACATTCTGTTTAAACCTTACAAAGGCAACAATTTACTAAGTGATGAATACTAAGTGATGAAGGTAGTTTTGGATTTGTATTACCTTTGTACATTCATGCATTTGTAAAGATAGCGAGAGAGTATATGGGGAGGGAGAACACGATTGACAAGAAATTAGTATTGTTTCCATAGTATCAAAATCAACTATTCAAAATAAGAGATTTTGTTGCACTTCTTTGAAAAATATACCATTTGAATTTTGAACAGGGTTGTGCGTAGTTGATTTTGTTGGGGAATTTTGATGTCTAATCTCGGTTCACCGCACTCAATGTTTGTCTTCATTGCAATAAACATTTTTTATTGTATTTTACACTTAGGCTGGAAATAACATGCTTTAAGTTAATCTGTTATGTAAAGTTTTTGTAAAATCACCATATCATACCTGAATTCAAGGTATGTGGCAGCTTCATGTATAAACATGAATTACCATGCATATTTATAAATTCTTTATTAATTATTGCGTTCAAAAAGATAGTCAAGATTTAGTTTAAAATGAAAGCATTCTTGGATTGAAGATTAATGATTGAACTTTTATTTCTTCTCAGTCAGAGAAATACTGTATAAAATACGAAAAGGAAATCCGTGATGCAAAGATAAGCATGTTCCATGAACCATTTGAATATATTATGACTCTTTTTAAAGATTTGAATCATATCTGCAAAAAGTTCGATTATTATGTTTCATTTTCACGCGAACAAAAATATGGACAGGGTAATGAAAGTATCACTTCTTCTTAAATTCAGTTATAATAATTGAAGAGAGTATGCTTTTTGGTTCTGTATTCATTGAGTTTTGCAGTTTTAAATCCAACAAGTGTATCTACCAATATGCATTCGTTTGGGGTTTTTTTGTTTTAAACTTAACGTAGAACCTCCGTCGTATGACATCATAACTAGTGAATGTGTTTAGCCTGTGCTAGATCCATTATGACATCAAAATTGATTCAATGTCACTTTTTCCCGTACTTTACAACTTCAATAGAAATGGTTCTAAAATTTATTTACAGAATTCAATTTAAAATTATGCAGAAATAATCATAATTTAATTTTTTTTTGTTATAATGCCTAATGAAATGTGTTTCTTGAATTAGATAAACCTGTAGGCGCCTTACAATTAATAGATCTTGATCTTAATTAAGTTAACAAATCAAAGGCCATCTTGTGTAATAAAATAACAATGTATACAACTTACTGTAATAAAGTAAATGGTATGTACATGTAACTATTTTGAAGGAAAGCAAAAATCCTAAAAAAAAATCTTTAGTTGCCAACTAAATAGTTGTAATATGTTGATGAAATGTGTCTACGTCAACGGTGTACATGTTGTAGATCGTGTGATACATTTTGTGATATCTATCATAAAATGATGTGCATTCCTTTTCATAATTATTTGTTACTTATTCATATTCTTGGAGTTTGATTACTATTGATTACAAATTTACAATTTTTCTATTATATATGATCTTTTTAAATTAAAAGTACAATTTTTGAAAAACATTTTTAATCTGAAAGTAACCCTTAACAGTCATTTAATATTAAATCCTGTGTTAGTGCAAAAAGGTCAAGAATATTAGGATCGGTAAATTACCTATCTCTCATTAGTTAGAAAGGAAAGGTATATATTTTAATCACTTTTTGTAATCATTTTGGTATGTTCTTTATCATATTAAAAATTGAAAACATTGTGACAAAGGCTTCTGAAAAATATTTACAAATGTAGGGTGTAAAATTGACTGAAACTAAATAGAGTTCATTTGCCTATAGTTTTTAAAAAGTGGACTTATCTTTTATGTCAATTGATTAAAAGAGAATTTATTCTCGGGGAATATTGTTTGATACTGTTCAATTAATAAACAATAAAAACAACGATGTTTAAAGAAGTATTTTTTTATTTTTTGTCTTCTTTGTATGACAAGTACCCCTGAAAATGACTGAAATTGTGAAGTTGTAATATGTAATTATCATTCCATGTTAAACTGCCGGCACTACATTTAATAACAAGGAAACATGTCATGAGCTTTTGACTGATTGATAAGCGTGTGCTTATTTATCATTATGAAAAGTTTGAAAATCTTGTGACAAAGACTTCTCTGACATTGGTTCTACCTTTAGTAAAAAGAGAATGCCAACAGTCCGGATTTTGAAACCAAAAGAATTCTTTTCATTGTACCTTTTTTAGATATAGAAAACACAACCGCTACTCCGATGAGTTTTATAAGAATGCTTAAATTTTTTTTATTGATCATCTTAATATGTTTGCATACTCTCTGTTTCCTCCCACGTGGGAAATACATGTACCAATATCCTAGGAACTAGAGTAACTCGCCCTCACTGCCCGTATATCGGTAGTTTTAGTGGAAGCACCTGTACATTTTGTTTAAGTAGAAACAATTAAGTATATAGGCATGATAGAACGAATAGTGTTTTGAAAATTTTATAAAATATAATTTCTCCCGGCTGATTTTCAGTAATCACTTACATCGAATTTAAAGCGGAGAAATAGAACAAAATACGCCATAAAACCTGAGTCGAATTAGAAAACAGTCTGCCATGTGTCAATGACTTAACGAATTAAAACCAGTGTGCACTGTGTTCTCTTACATAAGGTTATTCGTTTTATAGCTTGAAAAAATCTTAACTTACATAAGTCTTGTATAAACCTGTACGAAGACAACAATTTAGTAGATGATGGGCGGATTTTGTGTTTTGTATTAAAAGTGTACCTTTTCATTTGTAAAAAGAGAGAGAGAGAGAGAGAGAGAGAGAGAGATTGGCAAACATATAATTGCTTTCCATAGTTACAAAACACAACCATTTTAAATCAGAAACACGTGGCACTTCTAAAAATATGAATTACACGTAAATGTTTTTGTTCGGAGATTTGATTAATACATGACATAAAATTATAGTAATTTCCATATACTTCAATCCATAAAACGTAGAATTTGTCAATACTAGAATAGATCGGTACGTAATTTGTTTTTTTTTTCATATTGGATCTAGAAAAAGAAAAATTGACTTCATAAGGGAAGAAGAGTGGGTCATTTTTATAAATGAAATATTAGTTCAAAGAAATAAATGAGCATTCATATAGTAGACAGTATCTTCTTGGATGTTGTAAGAAAATGTCTTTCTTCACTGAATTAGTCTTGCAGCTGCGCTGCCTTTTCATTATACTGTACATGTAGATGTAATTATCATATCTGTAAATAAATGAAGAAATGTGAATTATAAATAAATTGCAAGACATGATTTTTGGTAGGGTTGTGTGCTTTTTTTATTTTTAATTTGTTGTGCTTAAATACGTTTCATTATGTAATTGTTATTAAAGCATGCATTATTCGTCAGAATAGAATATAACACAAGGTTCGCTTTATGCATGAAGGGCAACATTTTACACAAATAAATTAAGACCAAAGCTGTAATATACAACTTAAAACTATAATCAAAATGATACTTTATATCTTGCTTCATCTGTAAGGGAAAAAAGTACATTTCCCAATTCTAATAAAAGAAGAGAGGGTTTTTTTTTTCAAGTATACAGATGAATAGGTCAGGTACTCTAAATGTATATTTTTTAAGGTGTCGAGTGCACACTTATTTTTTTATGTTTTCAATGTATGCACATACAGGCAAACAAAGAAAACAGGTCAGGTGTAACTGATATTCAAAATTTGTTTCTATTGGTACGTTTAATTTTTTGATACAGTCAGGAATTATCTGGTAAAAGTCGCATTGCTGCAGATTTAATGCATTATTTTTTTTCAATTGTCAAATTAGAAACTCAAAAGTTTCGTTTTTGAAAGTGGTAAGGGGTATCTATGGGGCCAGAGAAATGAAACAACTTTCCTAAAAAAAGCTCTGAAAAGCAAGAAAATAAAAAAAATAACAAACATACAAACCAACCCCAAAATAAAGCGAAGGTATTATTTAAACTGGGAAATCCTGTTTCAACTAGGGGGTGTTAAACTTTATACCGCGCAAAATTTACTCAGTCGTTATCATATTACATTTCATCTAATTTGCCTCAGTAATGAATATAACAAGAGGCCCATGGGCCACATCGCTCACCTGAGCACTATGGCTAGGAAATTATTATTAAAAAAATAAAACCCAAAAGTCCAAAAGAAATACCAACCATTCCTTAAAGGAGAGAGGGAAAGTTTTGCACAAACTTGAATCTACACTACCTGAAATGCTTCCAAATAAATGTGACCATTCATGGGTTTGTTATTCTTGAGAAGAACATTTATAATAATTTTCCTACGGTATATTGATTGATTGATTGATTGATTGATTGATTGTATACTGTTTAACGTCCGTCTCCAGAATATTTCACTGATATGGAGACGTCACCATTGCCGGTGAAGGGCTGCAAATTTAGGCCTATGCTCGGCACTCAGGGCCATTGAGCAGGGAGGGATCTTTATCGTGCCACACATGCTGTGACATGGAGCCTCGGTTTATACGGTCTCACCCAAAGGACCGCCCCATTCAGTCGCCTTTTACGACAAGCAAGGGAGTATTGAGGACCTATTCTAACCCGGATCCCCACGGGGTCCTACGGTATATATACTGACACGCAAAAGAAACGCAACAAGCAGTAATTTACAAATGATTGATTTTTTTATCTTATGATTTTCAAAAGTGAATTAGGTAAGTTACACTTATTTTTAAGAACATCAGAGATTTTATAAGAATGTTAAACGTTTATCTATTAACTTTACTAAGCAAAATATGACTGTTAAAACACCCCCCTCCCAGCCATTCAAGTAAAACGTGCAAGACTGCCCTAAACAACAATTGCAGTTTATTTTCTACGATACAATAGATTCATTAATATCGAGATCTGAGCGAAGGAATTATTCTTTGGCATTTTTAAATGCCCGTTTTTCAGATGATTAGGTCGAATTTCCTCTTACTTAGAGCAGTGTAGCCACCCTTGGACTTCCGGTACAAGGACTGTCCTTAATGCATCTGATACGTAAGACCCTGTTGAGGAGTAATTTAGTGAAATTTCGCATCAGCAACTCTCCATCACCTTAACATTGAAATTTTCCAACTAGAGCAACGGAAATGCGTACATAAGCCATTTTCAAGTGGGCTAAGCATCGTTACGGGAAACGATAGAAGAGTTTATTTTTTGAAATATTGCTGCATTACTTATGATGAACAGTCAAAAACCACTAAAATTCCACAATATTGCCAAATGTTTTGTTAAACACGCAATTTTTGATTTCTGTTAAGCAGACTCAAACTTGACTTCCGGTTATGGTATGAATGTCGTTCAACCGTTAAATTACCGATGTTTACCAAATTGAAGATATTCATAATTTTAAGATTCAAAATTCTTTACTTTACATAATTATTTCCCCCTAAAGTAGGATGTTGCGTTTCTTTTGCGTGTCAGTATATTTCTATGTAAAACTCTGATCAGCCATTGTGGCCCCGCCCTACCACCAGGGGATATAATTTGAACAAATTTGAATCTTCATTGCCTTAGAATTCTTCAATATAAATGTGACCAATCATGGCTTTGTTATTCTAGTGGAGAAGATCTGAAAAAAATTCATTTATATTGTTTTCTATGTAAAACTTTGACCGGCCATTTAGGCCCCGCCCAACTCCTGGGGTCCATGATTTGAACAAACTTGAATCTACACTACCTGAATATGCTTCCATATAAGTATGATCGATCAAGGTTTGTTTTTCGTAAGCTTTTTAAAGAATTTTCTAATATATTTTTATGTAAAAATTTGGTCGGCCATTGTGCGCTCGTCCAGCCTCCAGGGGTCACGGTTTGAACAAACTTGAATATACAATACTTGAGGATGTTTTTCAATAAGTGTCATCTTTCCTGGCACAGAGGTTCATGAGAAGAAGCTTTTAAAACATGGCAACAAAGTTTCACTATTTCTAAATTATTTTTATTTACATATTTCATTTTGAAAATTTATTTTAATTTATTTTTACTTTTATTAACACACTTTACTTTTTACTTTTTACGAGTAAATGCTATTATAACGCTAGCATTTGTTCTTTCTTTTCGTTAAGCAAGCTCAATTCCTATATGAAGAATAACAAGAGGCCCATAGCCCACATCGCTCACCTGAGCACTGGGGCTAGGAAAAAAAATGGTTTATCATTGAAAAATTGAAATCCAAAAGTAGACCAATCATGGCTTGCTATTTTTGAGAGGATGATTTTTAAAGAATTTTCCTAGATATTTCTATGTAAAACTTTGATTGGCCATTGTGGCTCCGCCCTACCCCCATTGGTCATGATTTGAACAAACTTGTATCTACAATACCTGAGGATGCTTCCGTATAAATATGATCAAATATCTTTGATATTTCTTTAAAAGATGATTTTTAAAGAATTTTCCTATTTATTTCTATGTAAAATTTTGGTTCGCCATTGTTGCCCCGCCCTACTCCTGGGAGTCATGATTTGAAAAAACTTGAATCTACACTACCTGAGAATGCTTCCATATAAACATAATCAATTATGTCTTTGTTATTCTTGAGAAGATTTTTAAAGAATTTTCCTATTCATTTCTATGTAAAACTATCGGCCATTGTTGCTCCGCCCTACCCTCGGGGGTCATGATTTGAACAAATTTGAATCTACACTACCTGAGGATGTTTCCTCTTAAGTTTCATCTTTCCTGGCACCGTGTTTCTTGAGAAGAAGATTTTTTAAACATACCACCAAATTTTCATTAATTCCCAATTATCTCCCCTTAAATGAGGGCGTGGCACTTCATTTGAACAAACTTGAATCCCCTTCACCCAATGACACCCAATCACACCTCACACCCAATTGAGCCTTCGGCTCAGGTGAGCTAAAAATAATGATTTATTAAGGAGTACAAATCATAGGAAATTTGACAATGCATAAATACATTTAAAAAGTCATTAAAAAAACATTACACTAAAATCTAGAACATCTGGAACATGTGATATGTTTTAACAGATACAAAAAAAGCAATCCTCCTTCCATAACTGACAATAACCTAGCTCCTGATTATCTGAAAAATATATTTCCAGTAGTTAGAAACACTGTTTCAAGTTATAATCCTCGTAATTCAAGTAATTTTTTCATGCCAAAAGATAGGCTTGAATTATTCAATAAGTCGTTTGTCCCCGATATTATTCAAAAAATGGAATCACTGAGTAATGAAGTAAGGGAAACAATCTCTATTGCAATCAAAGAAAAATAAATAATAATAATGACAAACCTCCCAGGTATTAATAAAAAAAAAAAGGTATCTTTACATTTTACCTACCAAAATTAAGGCACAATTGTATTTTTAACTATGACTATGACTTACATAGATGCAACATTATGACGAATCCAAACTGTTCTTGTGGATATAAGGAAGATAGTCATCATTGTTTTTTGTGTGTAGAAAATATCTAGAAGCTAAAAGCTTAATGTTGAATTTCTTACTTGTAGTCAAAAATGTAAAAATCTTCATACACTACTTTGGAGAGTGGAATCATTATCTTTGCAAGAAAATGAAAGAACATTTGTAAATATTGTATGGCTTTTGATATTAATACGGACGAGGACTATCTAAGTTTTTGGAAGTTGTGTCCAATCCCTTTGACATGTCAATAAAATATGTTCAAAACATATATATATACGCAAAACACTACAAAACTATCAAACAATTGTATCCTGAGAAATGTACTGACTACTAAAATTATAAGGCATCAACATTTTGGACATTAAAAGAACTAGATATACAGTATGATCTAAACAAAGCAGTGATATGGAATTATCTTTTAGCGGCACCGATAGGCTATTAAACCGACGTTATCAATTTTTCACAGAAAGGGCGATAAATAGTAAGGATTTACCTATGGAAATATGCGCTAACCATCCTTGATGTTGTTTTAGTCTTGATCCAGTCATTCAAATATCGTTATGTATGACGCATAAGCACTTTAAACATCCCTTTAGTAGCTTTACAGACAGTAAAAATATTGTGGAATGTAAAATGACTGCGCATGCACTGACTAGCTAACATACATAAAGTTAAAGTGCTCATGCGTGAACTAAAAAAACTTAAATACAATACTAAAACCAATGTAAACAAATGCAGGTGTCCTTGTCAACATGCATATACTAATTATTGACATAAATTTGTTTTTTCTGAGAGATAAAATTTTAATTCACAGTCGCGAGAATTTTCACCCTTTTATGGAGATACTACGTTTAAAAATTCAATGCCGTTTTGTCTACGCACACGTTTTGGAAAAGGTTCCGGATCATCACTCTCTTTATTATTTTGACAAGTGGCGGAGCTCGTGATGCATGTAAGGGTATGCCGTCCATGCGGTTTTCAATTTCGTTCTCATTCACCTTGAGTTTTCCGTTCAGGTGTCAAGAACTTAATCCTTTTGTATCGTTGATCGAAAAATGATTTGCTGTTAAGAAGCAATTTTTTAACGAATAACAGACGAAAAAATCAGTCGATAGTCGGTATGATAGAACTAAGTAACTCGATTATTTTTTGACATCCATAGTACTATTAGAGCAAAAATAAAATGATAAAACCT
This sequence comes from Saccostrea glomerata, assembly GCA_003671525.1. Lineage (NCBI taxonomy): Eukaryota > Metazoa > Mollusca > Bivalvia > Ostreida > Ostreidae > Saccostrea > Saccostrea glomerata. The sequence goes on along the minus strand of PRKT01000271.1, from coordinate 525,600 downwards.
TAAATACAAGTAGACTGTAGACTACAAAAGAGACACTCATGTCTGTCTATGCAATATTATTAGAAATTGAAGCGGCTTCAATTTGCATCACAATTCTACATTACTTAGTATATGGTGTTATTTTTTTAGCCCTGACGAAAGCCAAATCTACGTCGCGATTTAACACTAGCCCCATTTTGGTTTGTTCATATCTACTAAATCTTAATAAAGTTTCATGCATATAAGTGAAAACTTTGATATATAAATTATATTTATCAGCTGTATAGGGAATTCATAATTAGCACATGAAAAATATGCCACAAGGATTTTTTTTTATACGACACCCAAAGCCAAAGAAAAAAAATCTTTAAATAATGAAATTTCTTCTTCTCATTTCCAAAACACACACCGATACACACACTAGCAAATTCCAACCAAAAGCTTTGCAGTGTTTTTAAATTAAAAAGTTCCATGCTCATTTCACAATTAATATTGTAAATGTAAAAAACATTTAATGCAGCACTTTTGTGTTTGACCGCTCACACCCGCCGTTTGCTCCTTGTCCTTATCAGGAAATAATAGAAAAAATTCGTCGTTAATTCAGTTTATAAATAATGGACTAACAATAAGTATGAAGAACGTCAATCAACATTTGACTCAATAATAACTTTTATTTACTGACATGGTCATTTTATCGACGATAGAACTTACGAAATGCTGCCTTTAAACGATACTGATAATATTCTTGTTCTTTTTCTGTCACTAATTTATCTCATTTCATAAATTCTTCATACGTAGAGAATGCTCTTGCGTATCGAATCGACTGAGAGATATACACATTCTTTTGTAAACTCCGTATGCAGGTGTTGAAGGTATATTGCTGCTTAAGTAAGGGAAGTTGACGATAGAAAACTTTAAGTCATTACGTTTAACATGGAAATTGCTCGTTGAATACCATTAACATCGTTTCCAAGTTAAATATCTAAGTATAAAAAAAAAAGTTTAACAATATACGAGGGGTGATCAAAAAGTTCGCGAACTATCTCCATATCAATAAAACCACAATTCAAATTAGAAAAAAAAATGGTACGCACAGATAAAACAGACAATCACAATCATAAATGCTATACCGAGATATACTGTAATTTTATTGTACAATATTTGGCGGAATTGGGATTTTGAAAAAGTTGGCGTGGATTTGATTTAGTACATATCTTAATGTTCTTCTTTAAAGATATATGTGCGAGACATTTAGCGTTGTATTTGAATTAGCGGATATTGCTTTCCGCGAAAAAAAACCTAAAAAGAATACACAGCCAAATTGAAAACGTTTACAGTAACAATGGTGGCGTCTTTTTTTTTATTCAAAATGATACATTTACTGGATGCATTTTTAATTTTCAGAACCTCAAAATCAAATTCAGGAAAATACCGACCTACCTTAAAGCACGGGTGAAAAAAAACTGAAAACCTCCACTATTATATTCATTGAGTATCCTTTTCTTTACACTGTATATATCTTTTCAACTCAACTGTTTCATTGCACTTCTTACTCGTTCCTAGCACTAAGATCGTACATCCGATATTGAATGAAGCAAAGGCCTCTAATAAGGACGTGTATCCTTTACTTCATTTATAATTGAAAAAAACGTAGAGAGTGCAAAATTTGACGTCACTTTTTTGTTAAATGCATAATTACTGAAATATCACAAAAAGAAAAATATAAGCGTCGTAAAGAGGTTTTGCGCATGCGTATTAATCTATATTAATTACAAAATAACATAGAGGGAGAGTTGGTAGATTTGAATAATTTATTCTTTCTTCCTTCAGCTTTTTTGTTCTGATTCATTGATATATTCTCTAATATGTATTCTGAAACACAATTTGTCGCAAATTGCATACATTACCACCTTCCCCATGATGTCAGATTTTATTACCTTTTTTTCACGTGGGAAGAGATGGATTTTAGATATGCCGGTGCATTCAAGCTTGAAATGTTGTATGCGAGTAGTTCCTACGGTTGCTTTGGCACTTTGCAAGTGTTTATTTAATCGATGATTTACCTTTCCATCGAAATGTAAATTAACATTTTCATATGCACTGAATAGCGATTTCTGTGAAACAACTTATTACAAATGTCTATCTGCTTAGACAATATACAATGTGTTTTTCTTTCTCACATGTATTCGTTCTTTTTTCTTTATGATTATTCATAGATGAATTGATTATAAAAAAACTTAAATGCATGAATAGTTCTAAATATATTAAATTGTTTCAAGTCTGCGTAAGATGGTTTAGGTGCATATATCTTTAAACAACATTTTCTTGCTATAAATGTTTAATATAAATTGCATGAATATACGGTATAAAGGATCTCCCATTATTTATAGTTGGATATGATTTTATCAAACGAGTTCTGCAGGGTTTTTTTTATCCCCGAGCCTTGGTTTCAAGATACACTGTAGGAAAGCCGATGACGGTTATATAGTTTACATAGTCATCAAAGCATGTCTGCTAAGCTATCGATTGAAATTTTTCGTTCAAGATTTCATGCATTGTAAGCATATTCGTGTAAATTCTGCTGAAATAGAATGTTCGGCAATGAAAGCTTGGTAGTGATTATTTAGATTTTTTTGAACTTATGAACTTGTAAAAATAAAGCTGTAGTACGACCCGACCTACCCTACCTCAAAGAATTTGATAATGATGACTGTAATAAAATATTAAGATGACCGTCATCTCGTTTTTTAATGAAATGGGATGACCGTAATATTTCGAATTAAATGTTTTCTTCCTTGTTGTAGAAGCTACGATGGCTGGTATAGGACATGGTATGAGAATTTTTTTTTATTTATTCGTGGTCACGAAATAAAAATTCGTGGGAACGAAATAAAATTCGTGGCCACGAAATAAAATTTGTGAGAATGAAATAAAATTCGTGGCCACGAAATAAAGTTGTGCTATATATTGTCGTTTCTTCTCTTGTATGTCATTTAAGATGAACGGACTTATTATGATTATTCAATTGGACTGAACCTATTGGAGTTTTATTTAAAGTTGTTATGGGTATAAAATAATATGCCTGAATTATCATTAATTATTGAAAGTTCTGCCGGTTAATTGAATAAAGATAGAGCTGATTAACGAATAAATAGTATCAATACTGATGTCACTAGTTCATCGCATTTTTCTTTAATAATTACATGTACCTTTATTAAAGAGCACACACTTTCATTTGCATTAAATAGTTGTTTTTTATGTGAAAACAATCATGACAATATCTGAATATTGTTTTCATGTTTAAGATGTCACGTTCCCGATAATAGGGGCCTACTCTGATTGTTAAATAAATAAACATTGAGTGATTGACAAAAAACCTTGACGTACAATTACACGCTACATGTATTTATTTGAAAAATCTAGCAATAAATGTTTGAAATACATTGAAAAATGCATTGGACATAAGCTTAGCTATTGTAAAAAACATATATTCTCGACTTTTTGTCTGGAGATCCGCGCGCGCGTCTATGAACACATATTGATGTCTTAATTACAAGCCCGATCTGTCAATACACTAGATTCTTCATCTTTTATTTCGTGGCCACGAATTTTTATTTCGTTCCCACGAATTTTATTTCGTGGCCACCAATTTTATTTTGTTCCCACGAATTTTATTTCGTGGCCACGAATTAATAAAAAAAATTCTCAGACCATGTCCTATACCAGCCACCGTAAGAAGCAGATATAGGGAGTTATTTTAGCAAAGATGCAAACATGATTTTGAAATATGATATATCTAACCATTTGCCAGAAATTAAAAAAAAAATAATGATGATAATATTAAACATAACTCCATTCAAATCTTGATTGCCTCTGAGTTGTATAACAATGTGAAAGCGCTGCTTCCTTCCGAATATTTTTTTAAATATAAGTTTTTATTGTTGAGGTGTTAATTGATAAGTTGGTTCCCCCTTGTTTGTTATAGCATATATTCCAAGTCGGTATAATCTGGTACTTTATGAATAATATTTGATTCAAGAATTTCTTAATTCACCCTTAGAAACAATTTTTTTTAAAATAACGATTTATTTCGGCTTAGAATTAAATATTTAAGACAGCTATCCCTCTCAATCTACAGCGCTAAAATCCCACAAATAAACATAAATTGGGATTGGATAGGATTCAGGAACGAGGGTTCATGGTAGAAACGTATACATGTACATGTAGTACATAATCCAATCCTATCATGTATCTTACAACTGATCAATAGATCTTATTTTGTTTAGCACATATTGATGATAAAGCCAATTCCTATCTGTGTTATATAGTTTTATGTACATGTTTCTATGTTAAATGTGCTCTGTTTACCTGGATAAATCTACACAAATCATCTACAGCGGACTCTAACGGATAATGATATTGCAATTGTTTCGTTAAGAACATGTAAGTATACTATATAATGTACGCAGTATACATGTGCATGTTTTTACAAAGATCAGTGTACATTATATTCTGTATTCTACCACGATTATTGCCGAGATCAAAGAAATGCAGCGGACATTATTCTCCAATAAATCACGAACGTCATCATAAAATTATAAGATCAAAAACACGTATCAAACCTGAACAATTCAAATACATGTTTGGCTTGTTTAGACGTGTGTCCTCTTTTGCAGTGTAAACATTGTAAATTGCATAAAGTTGCTGATGAATGTCGGTTTTTATAGCTAAGCGGGGCTATTTACGGACCTCCCCACAAATTTAAACAAAGTGATTTTAGCCCCAATAGAGTAGAAAATTGGGGGTTTTTTTATTGTATATTCATTGTAACTAATTAATACATATTAATAACAAAATGTAACTAATCAATTCATATTAAATACATATTTGCGATTTAAAATGGCTATTTTTAATGCAACAAAAAAGGCTATTTTTAATGCAACGAAAGCTTCTGCATTCCATACACAGGTAAGCAAGTAAATTCTCTCTAGTGTTAAAGGGAACAGCGTAAGTGAGACATGGTGACCTAATTCGTTTTACTATAGAAAACACTATTAACTGTATTTTAGCGATTTTAGTAGACATGGTAGAATAGAAATAAGTCCTTGTTGCCGCGAATGATGCAGGATAACCTCCTCGGTCTCGAAATGTTGTTTGAAATATAAAAGCCTCGGCTAACGCCTCGGCTTTTATCTTTCAAACAACATTTCTCGACCTCGGAAGTTGTACTGCAACATTCACGAAAACGCGGACTTTATTTCTTAAATACATTACATTCTTTATGCTTTATACTATATATTATTAACGTTAGATCATGTGTTATGTTTTTTTGGGGTCACAATGGGTTGAATAACTGCAGAAATGTAGCTATCCGAAAAAATATATTGACCGACCGGAGAGCTACATAGTCTGGTCCTGATTTTTAAAAAGAAGGCTAGAAATAACTGCTAACGGCAAATAATTATTATTTGGTCTAGCATAGCTTTTTAACCTAATTCGAGTATGCTGAATCCGAAAAAATATGCTGGCCTTCATGAAAATGGCGTAAAAGAGGTCAAAATGGCGATTCAATATGGAGGACATCCAATTTTTCTAATTTTCTCTTAATATCTTTCAAAATGGAGAAATAATGTGTAAATATCTCACTGAGTGTAATAAAACTATAAAATGATAATAAAATGCTAATATTATTAGTTTAACACAGAAAATTTAGTCGTTTCTACACTTAATTCGAATTTTCTCTGATTTATTTGTCTATTGTTTCTATATTCAGCTTTGTTCAGGATTTTACATTTGCAAATATCCATACACTACAGATTTTGTATTTTTCCTCTGCATCTCACTATTCTACAATTGAATGATGGTGCAACTGTAAGTAAAAAGTCAAAATGGCGGATATTCATTTTTTCAAATTATTTCTTAATGTCGTTTACATAGGAGGAAGGATTTGTAAATATCTTACTGAGCGTAGTACATCTATGTAGAATAGCAATAGAACACTTATATTATCAATTTAATTCGGAAAATTTAGTCATTTAAATTTGAAATGTGTTAATAAACTCAAAATGGCGATTCAAAATGACGTCATATACACTCGAATTTCGTAAAATACCCAAACCGCATAATTCTGAGTCGTTTTGCAGAAAATAAATTACAGCTTGTTTTTTTATTAATGAAATAATATTCAAATAGGCGATGAAAGTTGGAGGACATTTTTGTTAATGACTTAAGATTTTTATGTTACGGATTTTTGTAAAAATTATTTCTATTACTAGTATTAAGATAAACAGTTACTTTTGACGACAATTCCGAAGACATTTAATTATTACCTGTCTCACTATGCTTCTTCACATAAAAAGTTAATTATATCATACAATAATTGCTGTTTAGAGGACAATATGACAATTAACCTACCCAAAGAGCAGTATTCCCCGAGCATTAAGGCGAGTAAACATTGTATTTCAAGGTTTGCTAAATCATATCTCAGTTGTTAGAAATTCTTAATCTATTTTTAGTCCAGTGTAGAAAAAAAATGTTTATGTTCATGTGGAAGGTCTAGTGCAACATAACTTAGTATGATTTTTAAAATGATGGACCAGGACCAATTAGAGGACTAGTAATTGTTACATCATATAAATCTGAATGTATAATAATATCCAAATATAAACAAATCTTTTGAGAATTATCAGTATAATAACCGTAAACCATAAATGTTCTTGAATGTTCAGCTCAGATTCTGTGTCCCTGCATTTGCATTTTGATATTCTCAGTCAAAAATTCAACTTTATTCACAGATATTTCATGTTGTGAACGGATAATCCTGTATTGAAAAGTGTATTTAAATTTAAAGTTTGAAATTCAAAAATCTGAAAGAGGAAAATGTTTGTCTTCGATCCCCCTCGATTCTTGATCCAACCTTATACTATCCTAACAAAGAAGTGTGGATCAAGTTGCCTTGTAAAGTTCTTGGAGTGTTCAAGAAAATTTTGTTGTCAAGAGAAGTGTTGAATAGATCGAAGTCAAGAATGGCTTAGCCTTTTGGTACGAAAGCTTGTACGTGATAGGAATCATGAGGAATCTGCAGGCGCTCTTAAATTGCATACTTGTCAACTTTTCTCGCCAAAATATGCACACAATGTGATTCCAGATGATAAAGTTTGAGATTTTCTTGCTAAAAGAATGACCTTTCTACGCAAAAAGACAAGAAACCTATACGGTCACAAAATAGAAAGCAACATGTCTTGAATATCAGAGATTTTTTATACCCCCGCTTGAACAGCGGGAGGATGTAGTAATCGGTCCGTCCGTCCGTCTGTTACGCTTTGGGGTACCCATCTCTTATCCGCAACTCCTCTCATACCACTAAATGAAATTTTATGAAACTTTCACGAATCTTTATTACATATTGCCATTGTACACATCCTGTTTTTACTTTTTCCCATAGCATAACATGGACACTGTCATTATATTCATATGGGAGGCGGGGGTATCATTTAGTGAGCTCATTGCTCACATTACCTCTAGTTCATTTTGTATAAGGTTTTGGAAAATGAAATATATTTTTAACATTTGAACATAAATTTGTTGTTCCTTGAGTGTTGGAAAATACCAAAATTCCGAAGACAGACTGAAACATATAGCAAATAAGCTGGAATAGAAGATGTTAGGGGATAATACTAAGCTCTTATAAGTGTTAATTTCAAAAGCTATAACAGAGTGTTCGATGAAATTAAACGTACAAGAATTTCTTCAGTTATATTTAATGGTGTGCTGAGGGATGCTGAAGTAGAAGTGCGAGTTGATAATGACAGCGATTCAGGAGTGATTTTAGGTAACGGGGGCTCAAAGACTTTAAAACACGGTCAAATACGAGGGGGGGGTGGAAACCCTTAAGTCGAGTTTTTTTTAACTATTTTAAGAAAAAATGAAACTTTTCTAGTATTTTTTGTTTGTTCATATTAAATGGATCAATCAATATACTATATATATAACTAGAGGTACTGTGAGCAATGAGCTCACTATGTGATACCCCCGCCTCCCATATGAATATAATGACAGTGTCCATGTTTTGCTATGGGAAACCCAAAATATGTATCGGATCAAAAAGTAAAACAGGAGGTCACAATAGCAATATGTAATAAAGATTTTGTGAAAGTTTCATCAAATTTCATTCATTGGTATGAGAGGAGTTGCGGATAGCAGATGGGTTCCCAAAAGCGTAACAGACGAACGGATGGACGGACAAAACGATTACTGTATACGCTTCCGCTTTTCAAGCGGGGTAGAAAAAACACTGTAATTTATTTTCTGTAAAACGACTCAGAATTAAGCAGTTTGAATATATATTTTACGAAATTTGAGTGTAAATGACGTCATTTTGAATCGCAATTTTGAGTTTATTAACACATTTCAAATTTAAACGACTAAATTTTCCGAATTAAAGTGATAATATAAGTGTTCTATTGTTATTTTACATAGTTGTACTACGCTCAGTAAGATCTTCACAAATCCTTTCTCCAATGTGCGTAAAAGACATTTAATTTGAAAAAAAAAATGAATATCCGCCATTTTGAATTGCCATTTTGACTTTTTACTTACAGTTGCACCATCATCCAATTGTAGAATAGTGAGATGCAAAGGAAAAATACAAAATCTGTAGTGTATGGATATTTGCAAATGTAAAATCCTGAACAAAACTGAATATAGAAACAATAGACAAATAAATCAGAGAAAATTCGAATTAAGTGTAGAAAAGACTAAATTTTCTGAGTTAAACTAATAATGTTAGCATTCTATTATCATTTTTATAGTTGTATTACACTCAGTGAGATATCCACACTTTATTACTCCTTTTTGAACAATAGTAAGTGAAAATAAGAAAAATTGGATGTCCGCCATTTTGAATCGCCATTTTGACCTCTTTAAGGGGACGACCATTTGATTCTGAGGGGGGGGGGGGGGGGGGGGGGGGGGGGGGCGCTGGCAAATTTTTTTAGACGGATTATTTATTTTCATGCCTGTCGAGGACAGATTATTTATTTTCAAGATTATCAAGGACAGATTATTTATTTTCTTCTATATCTTACCGTACCTTGATCAATTGATTCTAAAAGACTAATCATTTATATACCATATTCGGATACAGGATTTTGGGAGGGGACAGGTATACTTTTGTTTACGCAAGAGGTCTGGGGCCGCCGTAAAGGGCCCCAGTGGGTCCTGGGCGAAGCCCTGGTGGAGGCCAAGGGAGTCCCCCCCCCCACACCGCTAAGCTCTTTTCTTGGGGTTTTTGTGTATTTTAAGAGTAAAACCAGGCACTATTATAGTAGTATTGGTTAGGTTGAACCAAAGTATGACATAATTAATACTGGTCATACCGTACTTTGAATAAAGTAAGTTCAGGGAGCAAAGCCACCTGAAGCTCTTGGGTCTTCAATATGTACAAAAGTAAAACTTTTGTAGGAATTGGTTAGATGTGTACCAAAGTATGACATTATTAAGTCATATCATACTTTGAATGAAAAGGGCCCAAGGGGCGAAGCTCCCTGAAGCTCTTGGGTTTTTGTGTTTTTTAAGAGTAAAACTATGCACAAAAATATTGGTATTGTCCCAAAGTATGGCATTATTATTATTATTCGTATCATACTTTTCATACTTAATTTTAAGGGAGGGTCTGGGGTCGTACACATGTACGTCCCCCTTAAATCTGCCAGTGTATATTTTGTATTAATTATTATTATTAATTATTTGTATAAGTATAAGACAAGAAAATTTATCTTTTGTGGTCTATAAGAATTGGTTTGTATTTATAGATATTCGATCTTCACACCTAGTAAGTGCGCATTGTCATGTTAAGTATCCAGTCTGGTAATCTGATTTTAAATACTATTTGGTTCTAAAATGGCGAGCGAAGCGAGCCAAAAAAAAATTTTGAATTGAAGACTTTTGAGATTAAATTACAGGTAAATGAAAATGGTATTTTTACAATATTTAATTATCAGAAGTCAAGGTCAGATTATTTATTTTCTCTGTAGTGGAGGACAGATTATTTATTTTCAACATTTTCAGGGACAGATTATTTATTTCCAAAATCTGCCAGCCCCCCCCCCCCCCCCCCCTCAGAATCAAATGGTCGTCCCCTAACACCATTTTCATGAAGGCCAGCATATTTTTTCGGATTCAGCATACTCGAATTAGGTTGAAAAACTATGCTGGACCAAATAATAATTATTTGCCGTTAGAAGTTTTTTTTTCTATAAATCGGACCAGACTAACATAAAGTACAGTGCCACCCATTTAAAAAAACCGCATATTGATGGCACACAAAATAGTGCGCTGTTTTTCAATTTATCTTTCCATGTTTTTAAAACTGTCACCTCAAACTATTACTAACCGCGTGTTCCTTACACTTTCTTTCGCTGTTTCCACAACAAAATATTCCTTATACTTGATGTTAATAGCCCCCTGGTCCTGAAATTTAAATCATCGAAATTTTCGTCTGTTTAAACTGCCATTTTGGTTTGAAAGATAATTCAGTACAATATATTATATTAACAAAGATCATAGTCAATATCCTATTCATCTTATCGAAAAAAATGCTTGCACCGGGAATCATCTAGTTATGATTATGATTTTTCTTTTTCCTCGGACTTTGAAACCGCAGTTCTTATAGTTCATTATACAGGATATAGTTTGATAACTGAATATTGTACTGGATATTGCCATGATACTAGATACAGCCCTAGTTTGAACTTCGTCCACTTAAGCAGTTATTGCCCCTATCCCTTAATTAACAAAAAGCAATTAAGCATTGTTTTGTATCTCTTAAGCAATTAATGGTATGGATATGTTTCCTGAACATTTTTATTGTTGTGAAGAGTTTGTCTCGTTTGATCGTAAAAAAGAGAGAAAATGGGTTTAATCCAAGGCTGTTTTTTTTATGAAAGACGCTAAACAACTATCCATATATGAAAAAATAAGCATCTGAAATTACTTACCGGTATCTGGTACAATCCCAAAATAAAAATAGGAAATAAAATCAATTTTAACTAGTGCTAATTGTAACGGGGACCGTTACAGATGTTCCCCAAACGCTCCCCAACTCCCTTTTGGTGCCATATTCCCTGTAATCTCTTTTAAATAAGAAATACTTTATGGAATTTAGACTTAATCAAGGTCTTCCCAGAAAAATACAAAATATATCTAAAAATAGGCATTGCACGCGTGTTCATGTGCGTAACGACCATATTATCTTGTCTACACTATCTAAAATTTTAATATACTTAATATCAAAGCATTTAATCCAAAAGTATTAAAAAATACACTAATTCGAGTGTATTTTTAATTTTACTCATTTCACGTGCACGCACGTGCATAATGACTACAACTTCTTGTAGGAGTCCCTTATATTTATCTATGTTCTAAATGCCATCCTGTTTGGTTGAAAAACAAGGGAGTTATAGCCATTTAAAGTTTCAGCCAATCAGATTGCAGCACACATGCATGCGCGTGATTTCATTAATTTTTAT
>PRKT01000271.1:444356-503759 GCA_003671525.1 Saccostrea glomerata | reverse complement strand
TAACTAGTGCTAATTGTAACGGGGACCGTTACAGATGTTCCCCAAACGCTCCCCAACTCCCTTTTGGTGCCATATTCTCTGTAAGCTTCATTAAATAAGACAACCTCTATGCATCTCAGATTTTAACAACATTAACAAAGAAGTGTACAAAAATCATTTAAACTTTAGCATTGCACGCGTGCACATGTGAATGCATATGCGTCATGACCATATCATCTTGTCTACACAATCTATATTTTTAATATACTGAATATTAAAGTACTTAATCCAAAATTATAAAAGAAAAAAATTCGCTCATTCAAGTGTATGTTTGATTTTTCTCATTTCACGTGCACGCACGTGCATACATGAGCATGGTGACCATACCTTCTTGTAGAAGTCCATTACATCTATCTATGTTCTAAATTCCACCCCGTTTGGGTGAAAACTAAGGGAGTTATAGCTGTTTAAAGTTTCAGTCAATCAGATTGCAGCACATGTACACGCACATGTATGCATGTGTATGGTGACCATACCTACTTGTAGAAGTCCATTATATCTATCTATGTTCCAAATCCCATCCTGTTTGGTTGAAAACCAAGGGAGTTATAGCTGTTTAAAGTTTCAGCCAATCAGATTGCAGCACAAGTGCATGCACGTGTTTTCATGACAATTGCTTTATTTCATGTTGTAGGATATCCTGATGCATGGCTTTGTTCAGAATTTCAAAGGATTTCGTCAAAAAACAAGAAAGATATTGAGACTTTAGTTGCAGCCAATCGGAGCGAAGTGCACGTGCATGCGCGTGAGATCTTGCTATTTTCAAAATGTCGTCATGTCTTTACTACTAATATATCCTCACTTATGAGTTTCAAAGCATTTCATTTAAAAATAGAACAGTTGTGGCTATATCTATTATATTGGTCATTTCACGTGTTGCACGTGCACGCTCTTGCAAGCACGTGCGCGCAAAATGACCTTGATTCCGCAAATCTACATAACATGTCTACTAACCCTAAAAAGGTTTTACCTACATCGGACGAACAGTTTACAAGATCATTCCCGGACAAAAAAGTTCCAGGAAGAAGAAGAAGAAAAATAATAATAACTAGAGCAAAGCTCGTTGCAAAGCAACGAGTAGGTCTTCCGTCCTGTTTGACCGGAAGTAGTTTTCATTTTTAACGAATATGAGAAATAACGCCCCAAAATTGGTTGAATCCTCAAAATCTATGTTAATTAATGCAAAAATAAGCCATTTTTTGCTATTTCCGGTTTGACCGGAAGTGACGACGACGGACGGAAAATTTATTTTATGTTCCTAGTGACATAAAATACCCAAAAACTTGTCAAGAATGACAAAAATACGCGTTTTCTGACTACTTCCGGTTTGGCCGGAAGAAACGTCGTTGGACGTATTTTGACGACGCCCGTAGATTAAACTTGAAATTTTGAACAAGTTTGCTTCTTTGATGTATTACAAATTCTCAATACTTTTTGAGATATAAAGGAAAAACTTATAGCCCCTCCAGTCCCTTTATTTTAGGGGCCAGCCCTTTTCTCGAGATATCATTTGATAGATCTTGGAATTCTACACTTCTTTTGTTCTATATGTTATAACAAAATATTTCAAAGTAAAAAGATATCATAGAAAAGGTTGTAAAAAATTTGAAATTCGCGAAAGGACAATTTTCGGGCCATAGCGAGCGCCGACGCGCGGCACTTCCGATAAAAATGAAATTCATTTTGCACATCTATAGACTTAGGACTATCATACCTGAAATTTTCACGTTTCTATCTTAAGCCAGTTTTTAGAACGTTCGCGGACAACCTGACCCTTCAAAAATCATAAAATCGAAAATATTTCCGGACCGGAAGTGACGTCATCAAAACGGAAAAAAATGAATCAAGTTCAAGTTATGTTACATGAGTCCTGAAAGTTTCATGGAAATCCATCATGCCGTTTTCGAGAAATCGCGTGCACAAAATCGGTAAGAAAAAAAAGAATAATAATAGGTAAGAAAAAAAGTGAAAAAGAAACCGAAGAATAACAAGAAGGTCTTCCGCTGAAGACGGAAGACCTTAATAATAATAAGAAACAGAGTAAAAACAATATGTTCCCCAACTTCGTTTGGGGAACATAATAAGAAACAGTAGAATAACAGAAGGGTCTTCCGAAGGAAGCTCGGAAGACCCTAATAATAATAATAAGAAACAGAGTAAAAACAATATGTTCCCCAACTTCGTTTGGGGAACATAATGAAGACCTGGTATAGGAATGGTGTCATTTTGTGACTTCTTAAACAATAATGGAATTTTTTGAACTGTCATTGATTTTGAAAATAGATTTCATTTTTCCAATGTTTACATTATGTAATACTATAGTATTAACTCTGCTCTATATAGGTATTTACAAAACAATGTCTTTTGACAAGTTACCAGTTAAGAGACAATCCAATTCCTTTTTATTTCGAAAATATTCTTGTATACGAGAAGTACATGCACAAAAAATATTTACATATATTTGAATAATACCCATGTCACTCCTCCATCAATACTAAAATAGAACCAGGAACTGTCTGTGTTTTGGAATCTGATATCTGTATTTAAGATGTTTCAATATTTTACAATATATTTATCTGACAACCACTTTACTTTTTGTATTTTGTAAATAGAAAATAGAAACAACTGAACATATATTTTCTATTAAAAAATTCGAAATGCAAAACATGATCACCAGTGTTAAGTGTTTTTAGTTATAAGAATATATAAGAACAACAATAACATTTTTTTCAAACTTGTATCTCATTGACAATAAATCATCTTACTTCATTCTTGTTAAAAGTATGTCACTCGTGAAATTTGTTAGATCAAGGATTTTTTGAGAAGTATATTTTAGATAAGTACACATATAATGTGACTCAAAATCGCAGAAAAAATAGGGGGTCAGTGTGCATCTTACTGATCTACGGTACTGAATTAAATTGACATTTTTGCACTTAAATTTAAACTCTTTGTTAAATTACTTTAACCTTTATAATATTTTATCAGATGTTACTATGGCAATAAATACAATTTTATTTTACGCACAATAGTTTGAATAATACTTATCATTGAACAAATTTGGGGTATTATTTAAGGAATCACTGTCTAGTTTTGAGAGTATGCCAGGGCATCAACAAAAGTGGGAAACATTGGATAATTTGCATAACGGGCGAAGCCCGTTATGCTTAAATTATCCCATGTTTCCCACTATTGTTGATGTCCCTGGCATACTCTCAAAACTACACAGTGATTCCTTATATTTCCATTTCATTGTGAAATAAAATTGTAGACTTAGACATTAAAAATGTAGACTGATAGATTTAAATTACACTAGGACCTCCATGCCAATTTCAATAGTCCTCACACACTGACGTCAAACACAAAGGCAGCCGCACGAGATTTACATGCATTTTTGGCCTCCTTAGTGTCAGACACAGAGACAGATGTGCACGAGATTTGCATGCGTATTAGGCTGCCTTAGCTGCTGACCTATCGACCTGCCTAATTTACATTCCGGCCTAATTATCAGGAAATAAATTTCCCCAACTTTCAAACAGTTACATGTATCACAGAGAAAAAAAATAGAAATGGAAATATTAAACTAAATAGGCAATAAAAACATTTTCTTAAATCAAGCTTTTTACGACTTTAGTGCTGATAAGTCACAAGTATCGAATAATTTTAATGAAAGAAAAAGTTGTGGTCATTGATGTTAATTTTGAAATATTGATCAAAATATGTGATTTTCAGGCGAAAAATTGAGTAAATTTTATCTTGATTTATTGAAATATCTTTATTTTTATCCAAGGTCTGTTGAAAGAAGTTGTGAAACTTGTTCTAAAAATATATATGAAGACCTATATTATATATATTTTTTGCAATATCGGAAAATATTCTCCGAGTAAAAGTATGTGAGGTTAAAGTTCTACGATATTCAGTTTAATAAATGTGCAGATTTGCAGACTTATCTGCTAAATACCCTTCCACCACAAGAAATAGTCTCTCATAAATCTTGCTTCTTTGTAGCCTTTTGAGTATTTTTTTTTTTTTTTGAATGTTAAAATATTAACATTGTTGAATAAAAATATATAATAAAAATTGTATTTTAAAGAATAGTTTTGAAGTAAGAGGTTCTACGTGAACTTTTCTACAAAGTTGACGAGTGAATCTATTCTTATAAATTAACAAATTTTGCAAATAAACTCTGTAACGGCTGCACAAGAGTTCTTACTAAAGCCTGTAGGAATACACTAGGTATAAGGTGATGTCCGTAAACTATATTCAGATTTCACTCGCATTAGTAATTATCGTAAATTTAATTAAAAGTCTACTTTCATTTTCGAAGAACAGCCTCGAAATAGCACTGAAAAGAGAAAAGTGGTGGTGGATCTAAGTAACTGGCTCATTAAAAAAAATATGACAATAAGCAAGCGCTTATTCATTTCATAAAATGTCATTTATGAATTATTCAATCAAAAATTGATTAAAGCGATATAAAAGCAAGAAGCTCTGGTCATTGATTAAAAAGCAAAATTGTGCAAATCCTTTCCGTTTATGTCCGATCTCGCTATTTGTTGAAAGTTTTAGAAAGTCAGGTGGCATCGAACCCGATGTCTAAAAGAAAATTGAGGCGATTGTTTCTAATGAATTGACATGGAAGTAAATGTACTGAAATTGGTAACACAATGAGTTTGTGAATATATCTTAGTAAGCTGTGTTAATGTTTTATAGATAAATGTCGATTAATGACCATGATTATTTGTTTAGACAAATAAAATGGTACACTTTGATTTTTTATACCTCTTAGGACTGTATGTACATTTGGAATGAAATTTTTTTTAAAAATATTTTATATGTAGTACGTGATGTATAACGTAGAAAAACAGAATAAAGTTGCTTTATAACGTGTTAGAAGAATTAAGAGACCTTTTATGAAATTGATATTTGTTGAAGTAACCCCCCCCCCCCCCCGAAATTAAAAATATAAGGAAATGTATTTCTTACAAATATCTATTTCTGTTCTTAAACTAATTGCGGGACTTTGAAGTATTACGTCATGCTATATATTCTATATTCCTATGTAATAGACTGTCAATAGAATATGAAAGATAGTTTTTTGAATAGTTCTGTCAAAAAAAGGTAATTTCCCCCGCGCTTACTCAGGATTTCAGCAAGTACCTTAAAATCGGAAGGGAAAATGTGAATGTGTGAGAGAATGTGCGCAAAAAGTCCATCATGTTACTAAATATGACGTTTTTGACATAAAAAGTTAAACTTGAAATTTGCTGCAATCCTTCTCGATCAGGTAATAACTGTACTATGAAATTTGCCGAAATATTACTATTCTTCGTTTTCATAGTCACTCAAATGGAGTCTTTCTCAAAAATATTGAACAAAAAATCGATGTGTAACTTATCTTGCTATAACAACAATATTTGAAAGTAGAATTAAAGTCATCCTTGCTGCACTGATTCTTAGGGTAACACGGACATATTTTGACACGAAGTTTGTCTGTACTTGTGTCATATATAAAGATAGTTCAATTTTTACTCTAAAAACAATGTAGTTTAAACCTATGTATAGACTTTTTCCGCAAATTACATTTATGCAAAAAGAAATTGTTAATTGTATTATCTGATTATTTATTTTATAAAATTGTATGACCAATTTAATGTTTCACACATTTGATATATTCAATCTCCGTCTAAACATTTAAGAATGTGCAGTTTTGAATAAAATTTTCATACTTACGGGTTGATAAAAAATCAGGGCACCCTTAAAAAGACTTTTTTTCAAAATAACCGTGTTTTCATATGTCTGATTTTAGGTCCTGATATTGAATGCATTAACTTCTTTCAACCTGACTAAACATGACCCTCACTATCAATCGTTCACCTTGGTCTATTCCCAGTTCATTTCAGTTGGATCGTTCCAACGCAGTGGTTATTAAAAGCTTCAATTCTAGTTTATTGCTTTTAACAAAAAAATGTCCCTATCATTGTATTGATCGTAAACATTAAGTAAAGTAAACGACGCCATCTTTTCGGTCAAAAGGCTTTTATACACTTCTTCTGTTTGATTTGTATGTAGCTTGAAGAACCTCATTTTAATTTAAACAATAATTTATTATGTATAAACATAAGAGGATTGGACAACAGGCACTGTCTATATAAGTCATCCCAATTTTCCGGAGATCTGGAATTTTTTGTGTTGCCTGCAGCGATGCATAAAGGTTACTAAAAGAGCGTCTGTCTATCTGTCTGTCCAATCAGCAATGTTAATGCTACAAAAAAGGGGCGGAACAAATTTTGAACGGTAAATGAAAGAAATATTTGTTTCCTAAACAGACGTATCAACGAAGAAATTTCGACGGAAAACGTCATCAAAGCGCAAAACCATTGATTAAAACGTTTACTGCCTTAATATTTACTTTAATAATGTTTAAGTCAAATGCTGACTGGCGTTTTTCATACTAATTTGAGTCCATTATTTATACATCGAATTGAAGATGGATCTTTCCGTTATTTACTGATCATGACAAGGAGCACACAGCGGATGTGACCGGTCGACAGGGGATGCTCACTCCTTCATGTCACTTGATCCTACATGTACCTGTGATGTTTTGGAAGTTCGTGTTTGCTCTACTCCTAATTTGTTTTGTTTTATGAACTTTGATGTTGAATACTGTTCGTTATCTCAATATCCATTTTTCTATTCTTATCATTTATTTATGATTCTACCAAGATTACTTCCAAGATCAACTTAGTAAAAAATATCAGATCAGAAACAAGTTTACAACCTGTACAGATGAAATAAATATTTGACTCCAGAATGAAATACTTATTTAGACTTATCGATGTGTCGTCTTTCGAAGTCGAAACACTGTAAATTGCATCAAGTAGCTGCTAAGTGGCTGTTCCACCGATATCCCATCACCATATTTTAACTCTGTGGTTTTGATTTAAACAATATTTATTCAGTAAACTGAGTAGATTTGGCAACAGGCTTAAGCCTATAAATACCCTCTCTATATAACAGGTCAAGGTTACAATACAATGAACAGAGTATATATTTACAATTCATATTTAGATATGAGTACTCAAATACGCATTCACACACACACACACACCCTCACTCACACACGCAACCACACCCTGACTCGCACTGATCCAGATCAAAATAAGCATAACAAATATAAACATGTATAAAGTGACAAGAATGCATATTAAAAAAAGAAGAAAATATGATTAAAAACGTTTTGTTAACTTGATATATTCATGTACATTTTTTATAATATTGAGATTCGTTTGGAACGAATACTCCGAACTCCCTTGTAAAAGAATATTTAGATCATAAGGTACATCAAGCTCATTTAAGTTTTTTCTTACTTTATTTCTTTGAATGCTATATGCTGGACAATCCATAAAAAAGTGTTCATTATCTTCTGTATGGTAATTACACTTCGGGCAAGATGCATCGGCTATTATATGATGATGTTTTAGGTGTGCATTAAGATTACTAGCTTTATTACGTAGTTGACAGTGAAGTATATTCTCGTTTCTGCTTCCATAGTTGAAGTATTTACAACTGCTAAAAGGTTGGTTTATTTTTGACTTGAAAATCGATAAAGAAAGTGACATTTTCACATCAGAACTAAGATTATTCCACAGTTTTATAGTTGAAGGAATAAAACTTTCATAGAATGATACAGTTCTACATAATGGTAAAGTAAGATTATTACCATCTGATCTCAAACTATAAGAGTGTTGCACTGGTTGGAAGGGCTGTAATAATTCGCTTAGATAATTAGGGGCAATACCATGGAACATTTTATAAAATAATATTAGTTTATGGTTTGTTCTTCTCTGATATAATGGCTCCAAGCCGAGTTCGTCGTATAGATTAGATCTTAAGAAATTTACTCTCAGACCAGTTATAATTCTTGCGGCTTCTACTTGGACCTTTTCTAACAATTCTGCATTTTCTTGAGAGCAATTATCCCATACTACATCAGCATATTCAAGGACCGGTCTAATGAATGCTAGATATATCTTAATTAAAGAATTTCTATCTAATGTGTGTTTTAAAAGTCTTAAGATATTTAATCTCTTACAAGCTTTTTCGTAAATAGCAGAAATATGATTATTCCAGCTACCATCAGATTGGAATAAAAGTCCTAGATGTGTATGACTATTAGATTATTCAATAATTTTTCCGCTTTCACCAAAATGAATGTCTGGGAATCTTCTGCTTTAACAATTGGATGAACAAATATCCTACCATCTCTAGATTTCAGAGGAGGAGGGGAAGTATTTTGTTTTTTAAATCTTGAGACAGATTTAGCAGTTCACCACCATTTACCTGGAGGAATAGTCTTATCGATAAGTTGAGAGGCCAGTTTCACTTTATAATCATTTCGAGCTTCTCATACTAATTTGACTACCTCATTACGAATTTCTCTAAATTTTTGCCAGTGATTAGGATTATCTGTTTGTTTTGCTTTATGATGTATTCTATTTCTTTTCCTCATTTTTCTACGAATTACGTTCGTAATAAAAGGTTTATTAGAGGGTCGAACAGTAATGACTTTCGTAGGGATATATTTATCAACTAAGGTCATCAATTTTAAATTAAAATTATCATTTACTTCATTAATATTCTCCCAATAGAACACATCCTCATCCCATTTAACGTGATTCAAGTCGTCATTCAAGCTTTGATAGTCAGCTAAGTTATAGTTTCTTATAGTTCGTTTATATGCCTTTTGTTTGTAGGCCTTAAAAGATATATCAACTATGACTGGGGAATGTGAACTGCATATTGGTGCATTGACCTTTACAGTTTCTACTTTATTTACATCGTTTGTGAGGACTCTGTGGTTTTAGTGATAAAACAATAAAATAGAAAACTAATTTTGTAATTGTGCATTTGTAAAAATGATAAATGTTGATACAAACAAATTGATTATTATGAATAAAAGACTATTTGAAATTCAGTGAAAGCTCAAATAGTCTGCATTCTATACGCATGTTAACAAACAAATTTACTCTTTTTTTAATTGGAACAGCGTGATGGAGACATGCTGACCTAATTCGTAAAAGAAACGGTCAGTCGTATTTTAGAGATTTTTCTAACAAAATTTCTCGACCTCGGAGGTTTTCTTGCCCTAAAAACTAAACGCAGACTTTTTTTGAATTTTATAATAATAAAATGAATCTTTCCCTCACTTTACTATCAAATTCAAGCATCAAAAAGAGTGTGTAGCAATATATCACAACAAAGCTAAAAAGAATTTAAAATGAATATAGGTCTAACGAAGAAACAACGTACGTTCATCTGTGACATCTTATAATTTTTTCATAATTTGATAGAAAAGAAAAATAAATAAATTTTTCATTTGTTTTTTTTTTTAAATTCTATTGCCTACATTTACATTTGATTTTTTTTAAATGTTCATTTAATTTCATTTACATTTCATTTTCAAAGCATATTTCATTCTTATTTTTTAGAAATGTGATATTTTGATTTAATGGCAGATATTCAAAACAAGTTTTCTATCATATTGCAGCATGTTTATGCATATTGTGATGTGAATCAAAGTGACACAATCCATTCTGTGGTGTGAAATTTTGAAATCAGTGAAATTAGTGATTGGATTCAAGAGAAACTTGTGAGTGATTCACTAGGTTGGAAATTAGTGATTCACTAGGTTGGAAATTCAAATTCATTCTAGAATTGTATATTCTTGGAAAGATACAACGTGGGTGTTGAAATTTCAGAAGAAGAAGCCAAGAATATCATCTGTTCTTTTGGAGACTTGAAGTTGAAATCCAAGGAAGATACACCGCAGGATCTTCAAACATGGCTACAAGGATTGGCGAGTACTGGATCATTACCAACAGTAAAAACTGAATCTGAAATTCAAACCGAGATCATAAAGCACAATTCAGGACTATCAAAAATTTTCACATTCTCCGGTTCATCGAAATGAGAAACATCCTATGAAATATGGCGCTTCGCAGTCCAGTGTCTTGCAAGGGAAAAAGTGTACAGAGAAAACCAAATCCTACAAGCCATTTAAAGATTTGAAGGGAGCAGCTGCGAATGTTATCATGAGACTGGGTCCTGGTGCAATCATTGACAGTGTTATACTCAAGATTAGCTCTATTTATGATACCATTTAAAGCAGTCAAAGAATTTGAGGAAAATTCTTCAGTGCAGAACAAGGACCAAATGAGACTGTACCAGAGTGGGGTTGTCGGCTTGAAAGCCTAATCAATAAATCGGTCCTCTGAGAAGTAGAAAATGAGAAAGTGGATGATATATTGTGTCATGCATTCTGGGAAGGACTTCAACCTGATCTGAACGATGCATCAGGATACATACATGACAAGTTCTTATCCTTTGATGAACTGAGATCAGAACTGAGAGCTATTGAAGAGGATCATGATCATCGGAAAAAAGACACAAGCTAAAGGAAGTAAGGACTCAGCTGTGATTAGTGCACGCCCACATCTGAAATGAATGAAGTCAAAGGAATGTTACAGAAGCTGACAGCTGAGGTACAACAACTGAAGGATGACAGATACAGCAGACCACAACAGTTCATTAGGAAAGATAACTACAGTGGAGAAGGGAATTCCTATTATGGACAGTCTGCACCACATCAACTTCAGTTTAGACCACAAGGACGAGAAACATACAGGGGTCAAGATTCATACAGAGATCAAAGATCATATAGAGGTCAAAGAGGAGTTTATAACAATCAACATTTCCCAGGAAATAAACATAACCCTGTTGGACCTAATGGTTTGCCAGTGTGTTTTAGATGTGGTCAAGTAGCTAGGACATATCCATTTTTGATGCAGGATAAAGAGAGATCATAGGAAACAACCTTTAAATTCACCACGGCCGGCCTTGAGAGGCAAACATTAGTCCAGGATCATGGAAAATAGAGCCTCAGAAATCATCCAGAAGCAATACCAGGACTGATAAGAGTTTAATACAGATCAATATTAATAGTGTGGTGGAAACAACTGCCTTATTGGATACTGGTGCCACAGTGTGAACCAGTAACATCGACTTTTACGAGACTTATCCACATTATATCCCAGTGTCAACGTTAGACGATATACTTAAGATCAAATGTGCAGATTAATGTGGAGTTATGCCATATTTTGAATACTAAAACGTCAACATCAGTACAGCAGATTTAGAACGAACAACCGATAAGATATGCTTAATGTTGGTAGTACAAACAACTGAATGCAATCAGAAAGTTCCGGCATTTATTGGCACAAATTTTCTTCAGAGTATGATGACATCAGTACAGGAAGAAATAGGATATTTTTTACAGGTAACGAGAATGATAACACCATGGTACTTGGCATTTAGATGCATGGCAATCAGAGAAAAAGAACTAAGATTAGTAAAGTCAGCTGAAGACCACAATATCACCAATCCACCAAAGAAAGAAGTGAACGTATCTGGTTACATAGATCGACAAATACAATACCAACCTCTTTGTGCCATGTAACAATCAACTAATGGATCTGTGATACCATATGACCTCGACATTACACCATCCTTAGTCCAATACAAAAACCAAGATAGTGAAGTAGTAGAAGTCAACATTTGTAATGTAACAACAAGAACTGTTCGGATTCCACCCATAACACTTTTATGTGAACAGCCAATTATGCTCGAGGATGTACTTTCAAACAGAATCACAGACACATTCCTCCATCCATGTTTCAAGAAGTTCGTAACCATTTACAACAGCTACTGACAGCTGGAATCATAATACGGTCAGAATCACCATGGACCAGCAACATGGTATTATGTGCTGAATGTTTCACATGTCAAGTGATGCTGTGATTGACTAACTATTACCTCAAATAGACAAACATTTTGATGTTATGACTGCACAGTACAAGGATCCCAATTTGAGCTATTAGATTCATTTCATTAAAAGTAACACCAAACCATTAAGAAATGAGATACCATTTGATCCAGACCATATGACCATTTACAGAAATTTTGAAAAACTTTGACTCTTCAATGAAACTGTTTTCAGAGAAGTAACTGTAGACAACACCAAGAAGTATTAACTACTTTTACCATCAAAGTGCATACAGACAGTCATGATGTCTCTACATGATGAGATGGGTCACCCTGGCCGAGACAAGACATTATCATTAGTCAAGAAAAGATTCTTTTGGCCCCGAATGACTGATGATATAGAATAATACATTCAGAAATGCAGTAAATATGTCCTCAGAGAATCACCAGATAATCAAAGAGTCCCTCTTATAAATATAACTACATTTTAACGTATGGATTTTTAACTCAGAGAACATCAAAATGTATTAGTAATCACTGACAGTTTCACCAGATATGCCTAAGCCTACCCAACGAAAAACCAAACAGCCAAAACAGCAGCTCAGATTCTTTTCAACAACTTTGTTCCACATTATGGCATTCCCAAGAAAATACATAGAGACCAATGAGCGAATTTTGAAAGTAATGCAATCAAATAACTTTGTGATCGTATTGGAATTTCCAAATCAAGCACGACTCTTTACCATCCTATGGAAATAGGCTATGTGGGAGGTTCAGTCTTACTCTCCTTAAGATGTTCGGTACATTAAGACAAGATCAGAAGCATGATTGGAAACAACACATTGGTCCTATAGTTCATACCTATAATTGTATGAAGCAATCTTCTACTGAAAATTCACCTTTCTTTTTGATGTATGGAAGAGAGTCTAGGTTTCCAATTGATTTAGTATTTAGAAGCAACCCATAGTACATCAAGAAGTCTAAAGATAAACTAGATACATCTTACAAACTAGCTCAGCAATACTAGTAAGATTTGAAAGATTCCCAAGAAAAACAGAAAACATATTATGATAGAAAAATTTGAGGATTTATATTTTCAAAAGGAGACAGAACATAAGTAAAGATAGTAGCGTACAATGGCAGGCATTAGACAGCTGATAAATTGGAAAGCGAGCCAAACATAGTGTAAGCTCAACCGAATTCAGACATACCAGTTTACAGAAGGAAGTTGGTACAGGAAATATGCGAACACTTCACAGAAACCTTCTGTTACCATTTTCTTTCATTCCAGAAGAAAGAGTAAACATACCACCAAAACAAAAACCAAGGAGAAGGAACACAGTAGTTAAAGGATCTCTGGGACCAGAACCTTACAGAAGTGAGACTGATGTCGAGATTTCTGATTCAGACAGTGACCATGATGTAGGAGCATCCAACATCATCAAAACGAGAAGACATAATGGGGAGAATGACCTAGAAACGAAGATGTACACGCATCTATTCAGGATTCAGAGAAAATTTACCCAACTCCATCTGTATCACAGACAGTTGAAGAGGCACCAACTGAGGAGAAACAGCAGACTGATCAGGAAGATATCCAGAGTCTGGATTCAACGCATAATAGTCCTGATACTGAAAGTGATGAAGAAGATACCCAGGTCAAGACACAAGTACAGTACCGACCAGACCCAACCTGACACCCAAGCAGTCCCAGAAAGCAGTCCCCGGGACTGCTTTGGGACTGCTCTGGGACAGCTGTGGGACTGCTCTGGGACCGCTATGGGACTGCTCTGGGACCGCTGTGGGACTGCTCTGGGACTGCTCTAAAAAGCAGACCCAGCGGTCCCAGCAGTCCCAGCTGTCCCTGGGACTGCTTTCTGGGACTGCTTTGTTCACTCATGTGTGAAAAAGGTTCTGAGTGACATGATAGCTCCGCCCCTTGTGTATTCTGAATTTGCAGACTCCCAGTTGTTTTGTTTACTCGCAGCAGAGAGGAGTTTAAACTAGTAAAAATGCAAGGATTTCTTACAATCTTTTGATAAGTAGAGGTTATTATAATTAATTAGTATTTACAGAGACTGTAGATTTACTCAAATGTAGTTAGAGTAATTTTTTTAAATAAAGTTAATTAATAAATAAGGAAGTCAGGAGAGGATTTTTATCCCTGAAAATAAACTACAGGTTTATTAGAAAAAATATCAATGAGTAGGCCTATTTTTAATTTATGTAAAATTATGTGCACTCAAAATTTGCATTGGCACTATTTAAATATAATCATTACAGTTAGATATATAATTTTGATTTGAAAAGCTGAATGTTTTACGAGTACCATGCTAAAAAAAATATATTCAATGCAACCCTCAAATAAAGCATAACAATTTATTAAATGTCCAGGAAATAAAATTATGCTACCATTCTTCCATAATTTAAACAATGTGAATAATCATTGGGAAATTTATTAATGAATTACCCGTAGTTTTTAATTTATTTACAAGTTATCAAAAGAGAAGATTTTTTTAATAAATAAACAGTTGAAAATACCGGGAATTGTGATTTATTTTTTGTTTTCTTTGCTTGTGTTTAGCTGGCCGATTAATGTTTGTTAAATGGTATCAACACCCGTGGATTCAATCGCCTTAGGGCAGAAATTCAGTGCATGTTATTTGGGTGTACGTATCAGCGTTTCGCATCATTGAACATGCTGGTCAACAATGACCCTAATTTCAATCTACCGGTACATGTATGTAAAAATAGAATTGATAAATGAAATGTGTATGAATTTCTTTGAGGGTTAATTAATTTTGAACATAATCTAAGGGTTCCATTCTGGTGATTTACAGATGTACACTTTAACATTTACAAATAAAACACTTAAAACTGAGTGTCATGAGATAGAGAAATTAATGATAATTAAATTGACATGTCAGTAAAAATAATCATGACTGAAAAATAATTCTTGGCAAAATTCCTTTTGAGTATCCCGATGGTATGGAAATTTGCCATATTACGGTGAGATCTAATTAAACCTAATTCTTACTGGTGGAAAATAATTAATTCACATTTACTTTTCTGTATAAAAAATAAATATGGGAAAGAGTATTAATCACAGATAATAAAAAATTGATTCGGAATTATTAATATACCCGATAATTGTGATTAAATATTCATGTTCAGTTTAATTCATACATATACATGTACGCGTGAAGCTTCTTCCTTCCATAAATATTAATTCAATTTGTTTCTATGCGCGTACTGTTCATAAATGACCTCCGCATACATGTAAGGATTCCTGGCATACAACCCAGAATCAATTTCTACTGCCTTTTATAATGCCATTGTTTATTGCAAATCTCATTTCTGAGTTAGCTGCGCCCATTAAATTAATAAACCCCGCCCACTGGGACTGCTGGGACTGCTCTCTGGGACCGCTGGGACCGCTCTGGGACTGCTGTGGGACTGCTGTGGGACCGCTATGGAATTGCTCTGGGACCGCTGTGGGACTGCTTTAGCAGTCCCAGAAAGCAGTCCCCTGGACTGCTCTGGGACTGTTATGTGTCAGGTTGGGTCTGGTCGGTACTGTACCCCAGAAAAGAAGATCATCAAGAGGAAGAACACAACCAAAAAGGATGACATAGAGGAATTTCGTTGTAAACCAACACTCAACAGAGAGACAACACGATTGGAGGTTAAAGTTAGATTATCTGATGGACACTTCCAACAATCCTATTTTTAAAGGACATGAAGATAAAATTTTGGATAGTATATTACGCAACACAGTTAAGGTGCGCAATGGAAATATCGACTAAATTTTATATTTAAAAATGTATTCGTAATCGGGATGGCGATTATTTTAGTACATTTTTTATATCGGATAATTCTTATTAGGATTAATAACTACATATCGAGGGCGATTATATTTTATATTTAGACTAGTCACGTGATGCGGCAGTCACGCGACTTTAGCAAATTGGCTTGAAGTATTGATGTTACATATAAATATCACTAGTGCAAGGGCATAACCACATTAAATTTCCAAGTTTAGTATAGAAATATTTTCAACAGGCATTGTAGTTTCTAAAAAGTGCTGCGATCCTGTCTTAATTCTGCAATTTTATTGTTAAGTTATACTTGTATGACCGAATGCTATATTTTTTGCTGATCAGCGGCATGAAATATTGATATAATTAAATTGTTTTTAAGATTTCATAAGGATCGCAGACTTTTCAGATACTTTAATAGTTCTATAGTTGAAATGTAAAAGCTTACTTTGATCCATGGAGTGTATGCCCTTGCACTAGATCGATTTATTAAGACCTCCCACATTACCCTCCGATGTACTTGCATACAAATATACGGCATTGTCAATTAAATACTAATGTACAGAAAATATATTAATATTTAAAATAGTGAAGAAGACATTATATTCAAGTTATTGGCCCATGGAATATCTGTAAATAATATTTTATTTAATTAGAGAATATATATTTTGTTGAGAAAATATTACTTGATCTGTCTCTCACTGCATACAAACCACGTCACTTTGTAAGAAATGACGTCATATTGACAAGTGTATTGCGATCAGTGACTTGTTTATAACTTGTAATGTTGGATTTAACTAACGACAAAACAACACGCTGAAGTAGTTTTTATGTAGTTTAATGATTTTTCACTGGTTAAATTAGCAGATAAACTCATTTTGTGGTATTTTAAAGAAATGTTGTATGACGTATATTGTGAATGATGTCATAGTCAAGTTTTCCCGTACAAATTAGGCTCCGTGTCCTTTTTGTAACCTTAACTGTGCTGCGTAAAGCTTTTAGTTGATACATAGGTCAAATATGAATATGGCTGTATACATTGACAAGTATTTTTATTACAATTTGTTGAAATTGTGTATTTTTATGACAGAATTTATAGAATGATGGGACATAATTCTGGAGAAGGGGGGAGATTGAAAGTTGGTGATATTTTCTATATATTCATGATTGATATATTATATAAAAGGAATATCGTGTTTCTTGATTTTATGATTATTTCACTTGATTATCATCTACATCATCTAAATCATCATCATTCTGAGTGTATATAATTGAATGAAACACAATTGGATACACATTCCTGTATTGCCCTATTCTCCCTTGGTTCTTTGATTGTGCTTTACATTGATCATTAGTTGACTTATTCAATCAATGCCTTTGGCTATTTTAACTATGTGGTCATTTGCAGACATGTAATTCATGTCATGTGCTTTTAGGAACCAATAGATTTACACCATGTAGTTTCCCGCTTTTGGTGAACTGCCTTAGTTCTTTACAATGTTAGATTCCTTAGAGGAAAGTTTCATATAGTGTTCATGTGTTTGTCTATGACTGTATCTATATGGAGTCTGCCATATTTGAATATTTTTGACTGATCTGAATGATGTATTGAAAGATAGTAAGTGCACGCAGCACAGTTAAGGTTACAAATGGAAATATCGGCGATTTTTAAAGATAAAAAATACATGCTATATTATAATGGGCGACTCTTTTTAGGAATTCACTGATATCAAAAAAATGTAATGTGGTTTAAATCTACATGTTGGGGACATTTCGATTTTTTATTTAGACTTGTCATGTGATGTCGACGTCACATGACTTTGGCAATTAAACTTGCAGTTTAGAGGTCCTCTATAAATTTCAATATTGCAAGGGCAAAACAAATATAAAAATCTTAGTTTATTTTATAATCTATAAATTTCAATATTGCAAGGGCAAAACAAAGTTAAAAATCTTAGTTTATTTTATACTCCTTTTCAACATTGTATGTAGTTTGTGAAAAGTGCTGCGAACCTATATAGATTCCCTTTTTTAATTGGTAAAATTTAATTTGTTGGACGGCAGGTTGAATATTTTGCTGATAAACTACATGTAATATATCTATGATTAATTTATTTGCAAGATTTCAAGAGGTTCGCAGCACTTTTCAAATATCTTAATGCTTCTTGAGTTTATGTGTAAAAACTTGACAAGATACATTGAGGGTATGCCCTTGCAATAAATCGATTTATTAGGGCCCTTCCATTACTTTTTCAATGAATCTGCATACAAACACACGACAGTATCGCTTGTCTGGAGAATGCACGTACAGTTTAAAAATAAAATACTAAAATAGACATCGCATCCAAGTTAACGGCTTTTTATTTTACTGTAAATAATATTTAATTTGAGAACAAAAGACATTTTTCATTGTACAAAATGTGACTTGATCAGCCTCTCAATGTGTAAAAACTGTGTCATTTTTCCGAGATGACGTCACATTGACAAGTGCATTGCGATCGATGCATCGCTTAAATACTGTTGTGTGGGATTTAACAAACGACAAAACTGCATGTAATAGTAAGTTTGTATGTAGTATACAGCTATCCAGCTGTTTGAAATAGCAAATAATTTCATTTTGTGGTATTTTGAGGACCTTTTATTATGTGTGACGTCATAGTAAACATTTCCCGTACAAATTAGGCTCCGCCTCCTTATTGTAACCTTAACTCTGCTGCGTGCACTCTGTATTATATTATCTCAAATTAATATCTTATTTAATATTTGCGTAGATTATCTAATGTATGCATTTTCTATCATTCATGAGTAAATTCACTTGCTTAGATTATAAAGTGTCATTCTCTTTCTTTTATCATTTGATCTTGGTTATTCACAAATATCTGTTATCAATTTCATTGATGTGATCTGACTGTTTATTTTGAAGCTATATAGTTGAATTCTTATTAACAGTTAATATGTAGTATACTAGACATATTCAGCAGCTTCCTGAGTTAGCCTTGTTCCAAAAACAGGTGATTATCATATGTTTTTCGCATAGATAAATGTGACAAAAAATAGTTGCATTGGAATATATTATTTATTCAGTTATATATTGTATATGCATAATATTCATTATTAGAAATAATGTTTTATATTTTTATCCAGTCAAGGGGAATAAATTGTACAGTGATTTGAACTTTATGAAGTTATCTTTCTTGTAATGTGCATCTATTCCTTTACAAGTTGAACTTTGACTTTTATGCCTACTATTGTTCATTCTCATTATATGGCTATAAAACTGTTATTTTAAATACTGCTTTACTACTTCATATGTATATCTATCATCGTGTGACTGTCGATCCATCCATATCAACACTTGAAGTATTTTAATAAACGATGAACCCATAAATGGCGACTTATTCTATACAAGTTAAGGACAACTATTACACATGGTTCAAAATTTATGGGAAAAGTTTGAAAAAAGCTACTTTTAGCATATATCTCACAGTCCAAGTCACAAGGTAATTGACCTAGGTGTCATTTGAAAGAGCTTAATTAGTGGAGCAAGCATATCAAATATAAAGTCTCTATCATTTTTTTTTCATGGTTCAAAATTAAAGTTATAAGGAAGGTTAAAGTTGACAACAGGCAAATTTTATAAAAGATTACTTTTATTGATATAAAGTCACAATGAAAAAAACTTATTGATTTATGTTGTTTACATCCCATTCTAAAACTTATGACTCAGATGGAGATGTCACAGAGCCTAGATAAAGCTTTCTTCAATTCTTGACACTGATATGTAGGGTCATTTCTGTGATAAGACTGCAGTATTTGTTTGTTTGTTAATTTTCCTTTAAATATTTTTAGTCATATTATGATGCCACCACTTGCTGGTGGAGGCCTGCAAATATACACTTTAGTGACCTGTACACAACGCTTATGGTTTTTGAGAAGTGAGGGTTTTTGTGCGAAACCTACTGTGACACAGGACCTCAGTTTATACAGGCTTATCCAAAGAAACCTGTTTGAGCTATTTCCACAACCAACATTGGGATTTGAACCTGTGCATGCCATGTAAGGATCCGCTGCTTACTGCTACTTGATTGATTGTATATTGTTTTTAATCTTACTTGAGAATTCTTTACTAATATAGAGGTGTTACCATAGAATGGTGTAGGCGGACCGACTTATAGGCGAGTATATACGGTACTTTGCAGAAAATTTTTACTGTATTTTCTTTTCTTATTTCCATGTTTACATCATTATCATGCTTCATATTTGCTTTTAAATAAGGTTTATAATACTTGGAGTTTAATTGTGATTGAAACCTTGAAGTAACATCAGATGATTACAGGGTATTCAATTGCTTACTTTCGAAGTTGCTTTTTGCAATATTTCTTTTTCATGCCCCATTTCTAAGAAGGGAGGGCATATTGCTTTGCTGCTGTCTGTCGGTCTGTCGGTCCACTTAGTTTCTGTTCATTTTTTTCACAATCGTTGCACATATTGAAATGAAATTTGGTATACAGGTTTATCAGGTTAATATCTAGGTCAAGGTTTGTTTTGGATATGATCGCACCATTTTTGACAGAGAAATGCCCCTTGGACTTAGAAAAATTCCACTTATTTGCAGTTTCCGTTCATTTTCTTCGCAGAGGTTGCAAATATTGAAATGAAATTTAGTATACAGATAAATATCTAGGTCAAGTTCTGTTATGGGTACGATCGTACGATTTCTATTAGAGTTATTCCCCTTCAACTTAGAAAAATTCCACTTATTTGCAGTTTCCATTCATTGTCTTTGCAGAGGTTGCACATATTGTAATGAAATTTAGTATACAGATTTTTCAGCTAAATATCTATATCAAGTTCTGTTTTGGGTACGATTGCACCCTTTTTGTTAGAGTTATGCCCTTTTGGACTTAGAAAAATTCCACTTATTTGCAGTTTCCGTTCATTTTCTTTGCAGAGGTTGCACATATTGAAATGAAATTTAGTACCGGGGTATACAGATTTTTTTCAGCTGAATATCTAGGTCAAGTTCTGTTTTGGGTAGAATGGCACCATTTTAGACAGGGTTATGCCCTTTTGGACTTAGTAAAAATCCAATTTGGGGGGAGGGGGCATAAGTGTTTTACAAACACCTCTTGTTTATTTTGTTTTCTCTGTGATTACTCTTTGAAAGTAAGTAGACTGGATGAATTCTACAGGAATGTAAATTTGGCCAGGAGGAAAGGAGGCCTAATATGCATGTAAATCTTTCGGGCTGTCTTTGTGTCTGACGTCCATGGGCAGGGACTGCTGAAATTCATATGGAAGTCCTTGTGTAATTCAAGTCTATTAGACTACATTTTTAAGATTTAGCTTTACCATCCAATTTTTCACAGGAAAAAGAAATACAGTGGACCTTTAGATATCCGGACGCCAGATATCCGGATGCTTCAGTATCCGGACGATTTTTCATCGGAACGAAATTTTAAAATGTATTCTGTCTTGTTTCACTGGTGATTCAGATATCCGGATGCTTCAAATATCCGGACAAATTGACTGGGAACCAAAGCGTCCGGATAAATGAGGGTCCACTGTATAAGGAATCACTATCTAGTTAGTATAGTATGCCAGGGCATTAACGATAGTGGGTAACGTGGGATAATTCGCATAACAGACAAAGACTGTTATCCCACGTCATTCCCACTATCGTTGATGTCCCTCACATAAAGACAATGATTCTTTATATTTCCATTTCATTGTGAAATAAAATTGTAGATTTAGATTTCTAAAAATTCTTGACTAATTACACAAGGACTCTTATGCCAATTTCAATAGTCCTCGCCCACTGACATCAAACACAAAGACAGACACACAAGATTTACATGCATATTAGGCCTGCTAAGCTCCTGACCTATCAATTTGCCCAATTCGCGGGTTTGTTAAGGCAGCACATGGATCAAAATTCGGCGAATTAACACTTTTTTATAATTATGTAACACTAATAAATCGGAAAAGTCAAGGATAATACTTTTACTATAATTATGCGTTCTATAGACTTCAATAGGACTTATACTACAGGAGGCACTTTACCACGACGTCACCACGTGACGTCTATAATTAGAAAATATGCCTTAATGAAAAAGTGAAAAGTTTAACTCTACCCCGGGGATAATTAGTTCAAATTTATATTAATAGTTATGTAAAAACATCTCTGTGCCATGAAAAGTGCTGTTAGAATCGTACTGTTCTATTATAGAAATAATTATTTAACGATTTCGGACAAAACCTTCCCAAAATTTTTACATTTTGTTCATAACATCGAAAAAAAGCATAAATTCCCGTAAACCATACGAGTCTAGCAGCACTTTCCAAAAACAAAATAATAAGACCTTTAGATAGAAACAAAAATTAAGTTTCAAGGTATGCGGCGTAGTGTTGAACTTTTGCATCTTTTTTGTTACAAACGACAGAGGAAAGGCTGATCGGCAAGTAAACACCCTCCCTGCTTGAATTTTACGAAGAAATTGCAGAATTATATTACCATACCTTATTCATACGTTTTATTTCCACAAGAATTACACATGATATTCATTCTAAATGCTTTTAAACTCCGATTTCTTGTGTTTGTTTACATCAATTCTCGTTACTTTTCACTTTCACTCTGCTACTGCATGATCAACAGTTATGACGTCACGGGTTTGGTATGTAACCCCTGTGATAACTACAGAGGCCCAGGAACGACAAAATTCCGTTGATATTATTCCTCTGCATATTTTGGTTCATTTTTACGACCTCAAATCAATCTTAGATATCGATTTTAAGAAATTGTTATCTCTAAATCTCACGTCATACAGCTTATTATGACGTCATATAATATAGGCAAGCAGAATATTTGGTTGTAACCTTAACCTACCTGCGTTTACATTCCGGTAATTTATTAAGAACTCTACTAACTTTCAGAATTATCACAGAGAAAAAATAGAAATTAAAATATTCCTTTATTAACACCAGAATCCTTAGCAGTATTTTACTGAATGCAATGGAACATGTATATAGACATGTGAATATTAATTGTAAATAAACAATTTTACCAGCTAGGCAAAGGTTCCAATATAATCCTTGAAGTAACATCAGATGATGACAGGGACAGTATTTGATAGCTTTTATATTATACACATGTATATGTGAATGTTTATTCTTGATTTTAATTGCTTTTATATCTTAGATATAATTATTTGAGACACTACATGCATGACTGAGACTTTCTCAGTTCTATGACAGTATTGATGCACCCCTGTGATGTCTATTGTGTACAGCTGATTTATTATCATACCCATTGCTTGAATATTGGGAGGGTATATAGTGATAAGGATGTCCGTCCGTCTGTCTGTCTAGCTATACCTCCATCCATCTGTTATGCTCTGCAGTACACATCTCTTATCTGCAATTTTAACTCCTCACATGTGATTCAATGAAATTTAATGAGACTTTCACAGATTGTTTGTGACATAAATGCCATTGTGACCTCTTATTTTACTTCTTGATCAGTAACAAATTTTGGGTTTCCCATAGCAAAACATTGGCACTGCCATTTTTTCTATAATATTGAAGGGTATCCATCTCTTATCTGCAACTCTTTATAATCCTATACCACTGGATGAAATTTGATGATATTTTCACAGATTCTTTATAAAATAATGCCATTGTTTACCTAGCTATTTTATTTTTATCTGACACATATCGGGTCTCCCAGAGCAATTTAAAACATGAACTTTTCCATAATATCAATATAGAAATTGAAAGACTTTATTTTCAATGACTTGTTACAAGGTTAGTTGGAATATGCTTATATGTAAATATGAACCTTGGCTGGTAATTTACATTTTTATCCAAAATTTGCTATACTTCTTTCCAAATATTGGTATTCTTGTGGGTAATGAAATGAAATTTTATAAAATCTTAATAATTTAAAAGTCATTACATATTATTTAGGTAATAATTGTATAGGATGATTCTTTAAGTCATATTGAGCAATAAAGAAAAAGATATAAAATTAAAGAAGACATTTTCACAAGTCCCCAGAATTGACCGTATATTATTTTAGGTCAAAATTTTTATTTAATACTTTTATACTAAAAACTTAATTTTCCCCATAGGATGCAATATTTTCTGGAATTTTTTTGTCCAATCCTATGTAGAAAATTACATTGATTTCAGAGACCACCACTATATGTCTTAGATTTTCTTTTATACATTGAATAAGTTTGAAGTCATTATGAGAAATAAATGTATCTCCATGGAAAAACACATACATGTATATTGCATAAATAAGATAATATGAAACCCTTGAAAGAAAAATAATGATCTTTAATATATATTGTTTCAATTTATTCTCTTATTTATAGACATAATTCCGTTGGTATAAAATAGTAACCAATATGTACAAGAAAACTTTGATGTAACCATCAATTGTCGCCGCTTTGATATGTGTGAAAAAGGCATGCATCTAAATGATGGAGATGAGAGTCGAGTCTAAGAATGGGATAAAGATTGAACAAAAATTATTCCCCTTTTAAACTTTATCAATTCCTCACATAAATGTTTGCTGCATAAAATATAAATTGAAACTAGACTAATGCATTACCTATTTTTAAAAATGTATTTCACTCTAAGAATATAAAACACGAACTTTGTAGAGTGCGTTTTTATGCAATAAGTAAAATTCAATGTTCCAAAAAAGGGACCTGTCGTTTTTTCAATTGTAAATAATAAGCAACTTTATGTATTAAATATCAGAAACATATATATTTTAACAAATTTACTTTATGGAAGTAAATATTTGATGTATCCCGTAATACATAAAGGGAAAGAACATTCTGATTAACAATTTAATGTTTAGAAAACCTTTAATTCTGAATAACTTCTCCCACCTCAATCCCCATACACCAACACTTAAACTTGTATGTATAGAGCTGCCCAGTACTCCAGGCTGCAATAACAGGCTTTCTGAGAGTAAATGTACATTGTACTACATTAGCAATACTACTCCCTTACCAGTACCAGTAATCTGGTTCCCTTTTGAAACTGAAGAAGAAAAATTAGACACATGAATCTTTTTAAATATTGTTTTCAAAAACATTCTATTCTTTGTTTGATATAATCCTTTTGAACTTAGTAAATAATTATCTTTAAACAGAAATATAATTTAATTAAAATGTCTACATGTTTCATCTTTAAGAGAACACATTCATTGGACCACTATGTCCTAGGATTTTAAATTTAGGCCACAGTTTTGTCTCTCGTATAGAAGAGCCTATTCTTAAGAGATATTTTCCACCTTATTGGGAAATATATCTTTGTGGGAAATCTGGTGGGAAAATAAATGACATAAGGGAGATAGCACTTTCTTGTATATTAGAATTCCCACCAGATTACATTTACGTACAGATTGGGGGTAATGATATTTCTAATAATAAAAACCCATGTTTAATTTTGTTTGATTTAATAGAAACTATACATTACATTAATAATATTGGTCCATTTACTATGTTTGTTGGAGGTTTGTTTCCTCGAAGTAACCCTAGAAACATAGACCAATTGCAATATTGTAAAAAGAAATCTTTTATTAATAAGCAACTGTATTTTACTTTTGAAAATGTCAGTTCACCTGTTCACTTTTGTTCATCTGGGAAATTCACAATTAGTGATTTGTGTAGGGATGGTGTCCATTTATCGGCTAGTGGGCAGTCCAAGTGGCTGAGAGAAATGTGGCATTGTGTTAAAAAGTATTAGAATTTTCTTATCAAAGTTTGTCCTTGTCTTTTTCCAAGTCTATATGTTTGAAAATATATAAACACACAAATAAAGGGGAATTTTTTCATTCAACTTACCTGTCTGTCATTCTGCCCATCTATTATACTACACATTTTTGTCTGCTTAGCCTAGGAAATATTTTTGTCTGCTTAGGAAATAAATTTCTAAAGCTACTGAAGTTTTTTAAACAAAAGTTTATAACAAAGTTAAAATGTGCCGCCTTAAATTGTGAAAATTATATTGTAAACAGTATCAATTGAAGTATTTCATTGTAACTATGCAACTGAATGGAATAGAAGGGATGAAGTTGTTGTCTTCTTGACTTTATGGCCAAGTTACTTGAGGTTCATACATATAACTATAAAGGTTGCTTCTATAAACCTTAAAAGCTTTGGCAATGTACACATACTAATATAAAGGTCAGAGGGTATGCTACAAAACTACCATATCACTGTTCTAGCCACAACTTTGAAATTAAAAGGCTTTTACTCAATATAAAGGTGCCTTTTACTCAAAGACCTGCAGATCCTAACTTAGGATAATTTGGATATTAAGGTCAAGGTCTTAAAAAATATAAAATTCTTGCTATATTAAATATATTTCATAAAGGGAAACACACTAGAAAATAACTTTTCTTAAGATTTTTGTGAACAGAGGATGTAAAGTATGTCATGATTTTAAGCCATAATTGTTTGAATAAGGTCAAAATCACCTAATTGAAATGTTAAATATTCTGAAAGTTTTTTTCTACCATGACATTTAATGGTTGATTTTGATAATTTATACAACCTATATTTTCAATCTGCAGGGGAACTTTTCAAAATTCATTCATTTATATCATTAGCACAAGATCATATCCATTTATTTAGAATATAAAAGTGAGTGCTTTTTTCTGGACTTTAGTACTATAACAGGGACAGATATATTTTCAATATCATGCTATATATCCTTGATCAAGTTTATATATATATAGTATGTACAACCTGTATATAGAGATTTTGTATATATTATGTATTCAAATAAATTAGTCCTATATGGTTTCACATTGAACATATACATATATAGGGCAAAACGATATTCCTCTTGGAGAGGAAAAGCTTCTGATTTTTAGTACATGTGTATCATGACCTTATAAGTGTACATATATCAGCCGATGGTACAATATGTTCATTACTGTTATTTTTTACTGCTTTAAATTTTCATTTGACAATGGTAATAATCCTGCAAACTTAAAATGAATTAAAACTTACTTCAATGTAGGAATTTTTAAGAATGACACACAGAATTTAAAAGATGTTACTTAATATAATATTATTACAATTTATATTTTTTAGGAATTCACTAAAGATTTAATGCTGGTATGCATGCAGAGCATAGTCTGAAATGGATTTCCTCCTCTACTTTAACCAATTCTTCTGGATCTTTCAAGGAATGGATGTCACCATATTAACACTTTACTACAAATCTTTCACAAGAGGATTTTATCATATCTCACCATTTACTTTGGATCTTTATAGAACACTGATATGAACATATTATTTACTTGAATTGCAAACATATCCCTTAAATTTACAAATATAGAGAAAATTTTAATTTTTTAAACTGAAGTACAGTGTTAACATTAAGGTACATTGATACTCTGATAAGAAAGATAACTCTTAATGAAACAAATGTATATTATTCCTTTATAGATTTGTCAAGTTAAAGTGCCCTTTTTGTCAAATTTTGCCCCACATGCCATGCTATAATTGTTTGTATTTTATTCAGTATATACATTTGCTTTGGAAAATCATAAAAGTTAAATTAAGATTTCATATGATTGAGCAGAGGGTTTATGACCCTTAAAAAACACATGTTTTCTCAATGCTTTACACATATGATAAACAAGCTTTGAAAAAAATCAAGGATTTAGACTAAGTCTTGCCAAAAAAATTTTAAAATCAGTGCCCAACTTTTATACTGCTTGTAACAAAATAAAAAATGTACAGATTATTTTTTCTGTTACATATTTCAATATGCAAAATACTTGTATGATTAATTTAAATTTTAATGTATTCAATTTTGTAATCATGGTAATTAAGTTATATTTCCATAATTATTTTTTATTGAACAAAATATTTATCAGAAAGTTAAAAGAAATTCATAGGAAGACTATAGTAAGAACTCACAAAATTACTAACTTTGTTTCCATAACCTGCATGTTTAACACATACTGCACAGGCACCACTAATAATTCACAGATTAGTCGATGTAAATCAATGGACAGGTTTTCAATACTATTGAGTATTGGTACATGTACATTGCTTTTAGTATTCATATTTCCAATCTAAAGGCACACAAACTGTTTTTCTTAAAAAGAAGATTCTTCCTGTTTAAGGAAAGAATGCTGGTTGCCTATTTTAAAAGCCCTTATACTTTATGGGAAAATGTAAAACAGTATTACACATACAATGTATATTTATATATGTAAAACTCTTATGGTACTGAACTATTATGAAGAAGCTCAGAACAGTAATGGAAACTGGTTTTAGGAAGACTTTAAAAAATATATCTCAAAAAGATGTAGAAAGTGATGAATCTTGTTCATGTTTATGTACCTAACATTTTTCAATGATAATGGAAGTATTGATGTTGAGATTACAGAACATGGTTGACTTACTTTTTGAAATACATCAAAATAATTTTTAAAAAATTTTATTATCCTTTTTGATGTACTAGTTACTATAAGAAAAATTATTTCATTACAAGTTTTGCTATTGAATATTAACTTTTGTTCTTTCTAACTTGTAGGGTTTTATAATTCTAAAGCTATAGAGTTTCCATAAATTGTGTGGTATTTGTCTGTTACATGTACATATCTGTATTACATCTACATCAACCTTAATTTTATTTTTATGAAATGTATGCATATTGATGAATGGATTATATAATGTCGTAAATGTATAATGCAATGTAGGTCATTCTTTATATTTTTTGTGCCATAGTTTAATTATGCCATTGAAATTCTTGCAGAGTGTATGTTGATGTTTATCGCTCAAGATTTGCAATACTAATTGTTATTGTTTTTTATTGTTCAATTGTTAATTAAGTCATAAATAAATGTTATTGGTTTCTATTGTTCATTTTTTATTAAGTCATAAATAAATGAAAACTTATTTTAAATGTTAATATATTTTTTTAAAAAAGGGGTATGAATTCTTATTACATAAATTGTGTGTGTCAACAATAAAACAAATTCAAACAGAAATTTGAAAAAATCTAAAAAAAAAAAAGAAAAAAATATTAGACAAGAATCCAAGACTCACAAATAAGTATCTGTATGATCTTTGAGTGTTTATCAAAGTGACAGTTGGCAAGATTTAAACAGATGGCACCCTAAAAGGGGGCATCCTATTTTGTGCCCAAAGAATACATAAGATTTTATGAATGATTTTTGGTGTAGCCGTGGGCCCTACCTAGACCTCAAAATGGTGCCCCCCCCCTCTTCAAGATTCATGAATCCACCACTTTTCACTCACTCCTTTTATATGTATAGAAAAAAAACTTGCATCGGTATACATTTTCCCAACAACTTTGAGAGGGTAAACGTAGATAATGCAGTATCCTTCAAAAATTAACTTTATTTTTGAAAATGTATTGTTATATATTTTCATATTGAAGTTTCCACCAAATATAGAAAAAGACTATACCAATTGCTAATCCATTTCCGGTTTTGTTTGCTGCGAACCTGGTCTTCACCTTTAGCCTTTATTTGGGTCAAGAACCTCACGTGATCAGAATTTAAATAACAATAACATTAGTAGGGGTGTTATTGTCGGTGATACTTTCATTTACGCATGTATGTGTCGTTAGTATTTTTCTATTCAGCATACTCAAAACATTTTTTTTTCTCGAATCGGAAATCTGTATTTGGATCTATAACAAATCTAACTTCGCCCAGCTGGGAGCTGCTCTGTAGGATAGGTTGAATAAATATCTCTATAAGAAAGACAATTGCATTGTAAATAAATGAACTCCAGGCAGAGGAGGAGCAAGGTTATAATAAATGCTCGAGAAATATGGAAAATTTCTATTTTCTATTTTGCTCTTCTCCTATTTTGTATTGATTATGGACTTTTGATCTTGAACACAATTCATCATCTCCATATGTTTTACAATAAGAAAGAATGAAAGGAGAAAGAAAAGAAAGAAAGAAAAAAGAAAGTGAGACTTCTCTTTAAAAATTGTAAATTTGTTAATTTTTTTTAAATTTCAGAATATACACTAAATCAATAAGTGGAACAGATTAAGACGTGTTAGACAACATATTTTTATTTACCTCGTTTTGTTGCTTAGTGCAACGTATTGGTTTGTTTTTCTGTTTATATTGGACTTCAACTGCACAGCGTATTCCCCTCTGCTTTGTGAGTTCAATTAAGTTTTTAGAAATTATTTTTTTAATAGGGTCCAACAATACTTCTTGTCGTAAAGATTTTTAT
Organism: Saccostrea glomerata; assembly: GCA_003671525.1. NCBI lineage: Eukaryota > Metazoa > Mollusca > Bivalvia > Ostreida > Ostreidae > Saccostrea > Saccostrea glomerata. Next base: position 473,815 of record PRKT01000271.1, on the reverse strand, counting down.
CCTGCCGAAAATTTTGCCTGTAAAGTGTAGGTCTATAAGATCTAGCCTTATATTCGCTTCCCATTTCTCGAGTAATGTACAACATTCCACATTACTATCTGATGTACAGTTTTGCCTAAAAAATACAACCCGGAAAATGCAATATAGAAATACCTTTAATTAAGATATAAATGTTTATCTCTTCTTCAGTCTGTGATCGTAAACATGTAAACTATCAAAATATTAAGGTATTTTATTAGGTATTTGTACAAGATACCAGACGATTTTGTTTCATACCAGGGGTATATAATACCTTTGAAATATCTTGAATATCCAATATAAAAAATAGAATTTTTATTTTTTCGAGAAAGATTGATTGATTGGTTGATTAATTGTATATTTTTTAACGTCCCAATCGAGAATTTTCACTCATACAGAGATGTCATCGTGTACCGGTGAAGGGCTTTTAATTAAGACCTATACTCAACACTCAGGTCCATTCAGCAGTAAGTGTTCTTAATCGTGTCAACACCTACCGTGACACGTTTTTAAGGTCATATCCAAAAGACCCGTGGCTTTCACTTCTAGTACTGAGCGCTTGACAAAGGAACATCAATCCCTATATTTACGTCTTAGGTTTGACGCGCCTCTTCGAACTGGAATTGAACCTGGGCCTCCCAATCACAAAGCGAATGCTCTACCACTATCATGCTACTGTGACCGGGTTTTGAGAAAGATAGACTGTTCTTCACGATATGTTTTGGGTCTGTTTCGGTAGCTTTTGTTGCTTTTAAATTTTAACCTAATTTCACTTTTGTACATTTACTACAGAAGTCTGTCAATTTGACATCCAATTTAAATGTTAAAATTAATTTTAGACTACGTATAATGACAAAATACTATAATGAAATTCATGTCCTTGTCCTTTCGGTTTTCCAAATATAGATAATTTACACTTACTTGACCTTGATTGAATATATTGTATATATGAGAGGAGGAGTTAACATCGTAAGGATGGATCTAAAATTAGACTTGATGAATAACATTGACATGTATTGAAAAATACGTGATTACTTTTTCCATCTTCCTATTGTTCTGTATGGTACAAGTACATTATTTACAAAAGTTTTAAACGTCTGATCCCATCTATGTAAATAATGAGTATTTCATGCTGATAAACATTGGTATCTGCCGCTGGATTCAAGAAAATCTTATTTTACTAAAACTGTATTAATTTTTTTTTCTCCTTTTATAGGGTACGAATGTCAACTTTTATAGGACCTGTTCTAAGACTTCCAAAGACCTTGAATCTTATAAGGATGAATAAAATGAAAATTGTTGCCTGAACAAATTTCATTTTCAGGTTTCAATTTGATGCATTTTAAATTAAATTTTAATTTTTGGAGTTATCCTTCCTGGCGGAGGATCGGATTTCCTTCAATCGAAGGTTGACCATTTCACGCGTTCGAGCACAGTGTCCTAGTAAGCACCAAACATGCTACCAGTAAGTCACGTGACGGAAATTCGTATTCACAAATTTACCTGAGGAAAGATATCACGTGGTGAATTATAATATTCAACATGGCATAGCCCTTGGTTACAAGAGAGAGAGCGAGTGTAAGAAGGAGCTTTTTTTTTTCTTTTTTAAACCATGAGCGCATGTTTTTCTATTAATCTCCTTTTAACACAACATTACTAATGCAAATATACAACTTCTATTAAAAGGATAACAATAGACAAACATGCATATTTTTGAATAATATCCACCCTATTTTATACCGTCAGCAAATTGAATATACTGTTTACGTTGTAGAGCAGGTGAGTTCGTGTTTAGATGAATTCGTGTTTTATATCTTTGGTCACGATACGCCTGAGTTTGTTTAGTTCTACCTGTTAAGGTACAAAGACTTTTTAAAAAAGAAATATGATAATTTGAGACCAAGGAAATAATGAAATGTTTAAAGTAGAAAATTTAATGATTATTTTTTATTTTTTTTTATTTTCCCCCTCTTTTTTCATTGTTTTCTTGTTTTATAATGAAACGATTATTAAAAAAAGAGAAACTCGAATTGATCAACTTGTACAATTTTAAGAAAACTTCAGATTTGAAAAAAAAAGAATTCAGATGCATATAAAAATGCTTTGATTCAAATAACTTTTATTTGGTTCACATGTTTTTTCCTATTATAAAGACTTTAATTAAGTAACATTAATATTAAGTAAATCTGAAATTTCCTTCATCAAAATGGCTGTTGATGGAATCTTTAGGGCTATCTTTGACTTAATTGAATATATATATTAGCGAAACTCCGTGTACTAGCATCCTTGGTTACTTCTTACCAAAATCATATAATCAATCGAGTTTATAATTTGAAATTCGCGAGAAAAATTTTACGCACCAGGAATGAGAAAAAATTGAAGTTTATAAAGTACACATCTTTAGAGTTAAATTCCTATTTATAAGAAAATTTTGTACTTTAAAACATACTCAAAATTGAAGGAAAATCAATTAAAATATAGCAATTAAATTTTAAATGTTTAAAGAGAAGATTCATTAAAAACATTCCCTTAAAACACCTACCTTACTTCTTAAATATATTTTTTAGAATTTTTCTGGACTGCGAATCAATAATTTACCCCCCCCCCCCCTTGAATCAAGTTTACTCAAAAAGATTATTGGGAGTGAAATTAGATTAGATAGAACTTTTTGATCAATTCCCGTATTTTGCAGGGATTTTTTTGGATATGCTAGAATGTACAAAACGATAATATGTACAACTCTTTATCTGAAGATTAGAAGTTAAATTCATCGAAGAAAATTGATTAAATGTTATTTATTAGGCATTTCTATAAATGACTAACACTTTACTTTCAACAGCTGTTCAATGGCCCCCTTAATTTGGACAATTTTGAAATATTAAATTCGTGAGTGTTAAAAGTTAAAAGTGGGTAGTTATTTATGCTACCATTGAAATCAAAATTATTTTTGATAGGTCATAAAAGGGATTATACTACGTTCATTTTCCGTAATTAAATGTGTCTGAATCATCTAAATTAATCCTTTTTAGGCTGATAACAGGGGGTTTAATAAAGGAAAACTCTACAATGTCGGATATGTCGAGGCAGCAAAGCGCAACCATGACTGTTTTGTATTTCAAGACGTCGATCTTATACCAGAAAATGATAATATTCTATATGGATGCATAAGAAGTCCAATGCACCTTTCTAGAGCAATAGATAAATTTAACTACAGGTAAGTTTATGAAGTTTAAATTAATTTTAAAATACAGGCTTTCAAACATCCCATGCTTAAAAGTGAACAAACAATACTTTCAATTAACAAATATTCACAAAAAGCGTTTAGTTTTCAGAGTATCCGGCTAAGCCAAGTTGACATCAAGAAGATGATTGAGTTTCTGATTGACAATATCTATGTGGTTTTTGGAGACCAGGTATTCCAACAATCTATTGGAATTCCCATGGGTACAAATTGCGCTCCGTTATTAGCAGACTTATTTTTATATTCATATGAAGCAGAATTTATGCAAAATCTTTTGCGTGAAAAGAAGAAAACACTTGCTGTGGCCTTCAACTCGACATTTAGATATATCGACGACGTATTGTCAATTAATAATGATAATTTCCATTCCTACGTCGACACGATATATCCTGGTGAGCTTGAGATAAAAGATACCACAGAGTCCGACACTTCTGCTTCATACTTGGATATTTTACTTGAAAAAGACACTAATGGTAATCTAACAACCAAGCTATATGATAAACGTGATGACTTTAACTTTTCTATCGTCAACTTCCCTTACTTATGCAGCAATATACCTTCATCACCATCATACGGAGTATATATATCTCAGTTGATTCGATACGCAAGAGCGTACTCTACGTATGAACAATTTCTTAAACGAGGTAAATTATTGACAAGCAAGTTGATGAAACAAGAATATCAACAGTCTCGTTTAAAGTCATTATTTCGTAAATTCTATGGTCGATACAATGACCTTGTCAGCAAATACACTTTATCATTGAATAAAATGCTGACTGACGTTTTTCATACCAATTGTTAGTCCATCATTTATACACTGAATTGACGACGGATTTTTTCCGTTATTTCCTGATTATGACAACGAGCACACAGGGGATTCTCACTCCTCCATGGCACCTGATCCCACCTCTGATGTTTCGGAGGTCCGTGTTTGCTCTGCTCTTATTTTGTATATTGTTTAATGGATGTTGAGATTGAATACTGTTCGTTATTTCCATATCCTTCCTTGGACAAAGATAAGGCTCTATTCCCCACTATGTATTATTATGTTTAAAATATACTCGCCTATAAGTCGGTCCGCCTATAAGTCGGATGGATTTAATAAGCTTGCATATCAGATGGACTGACCTCATATAAAACCATACTTTTAATAGCTCGCCTATAAGTCGGACAAAGAGTTTTAGACCAGAGATTAACTCCCAAAAAACCGACTTATAGGCGAGTATATACGGTATCACAAAATGTTTCACATTTCATGCCCCTGGGACAATAAATTCACGGCATAATTTACAAACAGTTTTCAAGACTGAAATTAAAATATTTCACGAACAATAAAAAAAATCATGTTCTGTTTTCCCAATTTTGCCCATTATACGAGGGTTGTCCATTAAAATCGTGGACAAAGCGTTTTTCTCGAAAAGTAATGGGCGCACTAAGCTGAAAATTTCAGTAAATGAAAAAAATAAAGATTTTATTATGCTTAAATGTGCACGGGGTATTGTACTACGGCGCACGGACAAAAAAACCAAGGTTTTATTAAAGAATACACAAGTTTGAATTCCAAATAAAAGTTTTAAATACATACGATTTCGATTAAAATTATCCTAATTCAATTCCACTATCAATTTTATAGTCTTTGTAAAAATTTTAAGGCATTTGGTTAATTTTTGGCAGTTTCTCGAGCATTCGAATTCGAAATGGGAAAGTGGTAAACACAACACACGAAAAATGTCGACGTTTTATGACGTTCCGGCGCACAGGAGAGCAGTTCCGTTTTAATTCAATGTTGTAATTACACCTTTAGAGACTTAAAATAACTATAGAACAAAAAGATTATAAAAATATCACCATATCTTAAGTATACAAATGAAATGGGGGTTTTCTTAGCGAATTCTTTTCTGATCAAGTCCTGGAGAGTACAAAACATACGGACAAACTCCTAATGTAATAGCAAAAGACGCTGTCACAGTAGACCGCCGATATGAGATTTTCTATTAGTTGAATGATGGTGAGAATATTGTCCGTAACATACTGATAATTCTTCAGAAGATCGCATGACGGTACCAATTCGTTCTTCGGCTGTTTATGATGACTAAAGAATGTGTATCAATGAAATTCCTAAATTTAATTCGGACTCATCCAACTTCATTTTCAGCAATGATAAAGCGTGACGCTGTTTTAGACACTTTGACGTTATAATCCATGCGCCGTAAGGTGATACAATACATGGCATAAGATCACATAATTTGTTTATTTATGCATATATTTATCTGAAATTTGCTGTGTATATTACTAAAATATGTACTTAATAACAGTGAACATTTCAGAACACAGTAATGTTAATATTTTACACAAGACAACTTGTCCACGATTTTACGGGACAACCCTCGTATATACAAGTCTTTATTTGCACTCATCAAAAAATAAGAACTTTCAACGAACAGTATTCAAGCTTTAAGCTCTTAAGTTCATTAAACGATACAAAATAAAACCTGAGAAAAAACCTCGCAAAAGTGTGTAAATAATAGCCCAACAATTAGTATAAAAAAAGCCATTTAGCATTTGACTAAATGATAAATTGTGTATTGACAAGGCCAGTGTATCGACCATAGAACTTAAGAAATGACACTTTAAACAAGACTGCTGATATTCCTGTTTCATCAACCTGTTTGTCAATAACTAACCTCGGTTAAGAAAATGTACACAATTAGAGCATGCTCTACCGGTACGTATCGAATCAGCTGAGAGAGATTATCTCTATATGCAGGTGAAGAAGGTATAATTCTGCATAAGTAAGGGGAATTGACGATTGAAATTATATTTAACACAAAGTTTGGTTGTTAGATTACTATTGACATCTTTTTCAAGTAAAATATTCAAATATTAACTCTTTACAACTTAATGAATTGTTTTGCAACATACGCTGAATCCTCACGTCATAGAAATATTACGTTACCTTTTCCCCGCAAGCAGTTTACAGCGGGGTACAAGTTTCTCTAAAATTTAGTGTAAATAATATTGTACCGTAATAGTTTAATTAGAAAATAATTTGTCTTATTTTATGAGGTATAAAATCGTTGGAATTTGGCATTAATTGAAGATTATATGAACTTTTTAAAGTGCGTGAAAATGCGTGATTGCAAGGAAACGGTAAATGCGTGATTTTGCGTTAGAAATAGGAAATGGTATATGCGATAAAATGCGTGACTGCGGGGAAGGGGGTTAAATAGATATACTAGACTTTGTGGTACATGTATCCATACTAATGATTTAATTATGAAGTTGTAATGCACTTCCCTGAAAGCTGGTCTCTCTTTCTTTAAACTGTCAACGCCTACCGTGACACGAAAAGCTGCAAAATAGAAATTAAATAAAAGCACACTTTAGATATTCTAACAACTTTAGAAAAAACTATCTGAATATTTCCTGACCAAAAGTATCAGTTTTCCCTTAAATCAATTTACGCTCTGTCTTATTTGCTTTTGTTGAAGACATTAACCGTGTTATTTAACAGATAGTACCATTTTAGGTATGTTGTAGCGGGAATTAGAACCCATGAACTTCCTACCACGGAGCGAGCACCCTTCCATACGCGTTTAAGATACCTTGGCGGTCATGAAAAAAGGGAATATAATGAACACTGATCGATTTAACTACAGGTAAGTTTATTAAGTTAAAATTAATTTTAAAATACAGGCTTTCAAACATTCCATGCTTAAAAATGAACAAACAATACTTTCAATTAACAAATATTCATAAAAACCGTTTAGTTTTCAGAGTATCCGGTTAAAATATATAAGATATAAGATATAAAAAAAATCTATCAAAATAAAATTTGTCAAAAGGGCATAAAACTCTGTTCTCTGGGAATTCCCGAGGTGAGATCAGAAACCTATGAGGAGTAAGTCCCCTGTGGACTGATCACACATCCTCACACCTGAGGATTATGAATTCACTAGATAGACGGAACATTCCATATCTAAATTCAATATAAAAACAAAGGCCTAACAGATATTGAAAACTCAGATATAGGTAAAATAGAAAGATCACATAATTGCGGGATTAAGTCCACCTGTCTTTGCAGAAAGCGTATAATTCGAAAGTTCGTTATCTTCATTTTATCTCATGACAATGATGATTTTAAAATATGAAGATAATAGTGAAAGGTATATTTGTATATTTTATAGACTTCCAGATAAGAAAATAATAGGAGGTTTGTCTGCATGGAGGAAGAAGGAATTTGAAATGGTCAATGGCTGGTCAAACGCGTTCATAAATTGGGGCGGAGAAGATGACGATATGAGCTACAGGTTTGAGTCTTTCATTAAGAAATCTGCAATACATGAAGATTGTCATTCTTTTATTGTTGAAAACGTTTTAACCATTCAGAATATTTTGTGTAAGACTTTTTACATAATCTACTAGTAACAAACAATTTATTTGTAATAAAGTGTGCATGTATAGGTTCTAAGAAATCATGTTTTATAAAGTAATGACTCATTCTGAGTTTAAGTTAAAGTATATAGTTCTTTGTAAAAATATGCAGTACAAGGTCATAGTAGAAAATATGGTATTTACAATTTTTTTTTTCTTTCGAAAATTGCATCTCTTATCTTGCATGGCTTAGTTTAAGCAGTATATTAATGAAATGAGAAAGTATTATCACTTGATTTTGATATTTTCTCCAGAATTTTTGCTAATAAATTGAAAATCTACCGTTTTCGAAATTCCATTGCTAGATACAAAATGCTACAACATCCACAATCTGCTATTAATACTGCAAGGTAAATAAATATGAGGAATCATGTTTAATATATGGATTGAAAACAAAAATTAGTATATATTTTGTAAAAATGATCTCATAACTTTAAAGGCTTTTTCTTGATTTTTGTAGATATACATTGCTGCAAAACACTTTTCTCCGCCATAGAATAGATGGGTTGTCCTCCTTTAACTATGCTGGGGTTAAAATAACAGAATTTGAATTATTTACCAAAATTCTGTTACTTTGTGAATAAAAGGTATACATCTATACTTGATTCATTTTGCTTTAAATATTTCACCTGAGACCAGCTGGAAACACCAATGAGATGTAAATTGGAAGTCCTAGCTCTTAACAAAGATTAGAGCGGGTTTTTATTCCTAAAGTCGGGGAGAAAGAATTTGATCCTAACGTCGTTGTGTGGAGGTTTTTCCGGTGAGACCGTGGAAACTGGGATCAGGTGCCATGGAGAAGTAAGCATCCCCTGCCAAACGGTCACACCCGCCGTTTCCTCATTGTCATGATCAGGAAAATCCGTCGTCAATTTAGTGTATAAATAATGGAGGAAAATTTACTTCGTTGTACATATTGTTCATACGTAGAGCATATGCTCTTGCGTATCTAATCAACTGAGATATGTAAACTCCCTATGGAGGTGATGAAGGTATATACATGTATTGCTGCAAAATAAGGGAAGCTGACGATAGAAAATTTCAAGTCATCACCTTTATTATATAGCTTGGTTGTTAGATTTCCATTAACGTCTTTTTTCAAGTAAAATATCTAAATGTGAAACAGTTGTGTCAGACTCTGTGGGATCTCTTATCTCAAGCTCACCAGGATATATCGTATGCACATAAAAATGGAAATTACAATATTAATTGTGAATTGCCAGTACGTCGTCGATATATCTAAATGTCGAGTTGAAGGCTACAGCAAGTGTGTTCTTCGCATAAGATATTGCACTAAAACTGCTTCATATGAATTTAAAAAGAGGACTGCTAATAACGGAGCACAATTGGTACCCATGGGAATTCCAATAGATTGTTAGAAGACCTGGTCTCCAAAACCAACATAGAAATTGTCAATCAGAAACATCTTTTTGATGGTTATTTTTTACTTTTTTTAAGTACTTCACAAAATCGCTTCGTCGCAGCCCTATAACACAATTACTGATAACTTTTTGTCTTGTAAATAAACTCGTTGCATCCTTGAGAACCCGAAATGTGCTTGGGAAAAGTTATACTGTCTATTACTCTGGTACAAATTATTTCATATTAACTTCAACTTATCGACAAATCTGAGGGTATTTTTCGCTCAATATTGTCATCTGTATTAAAACAAAGTCGTCGTACATTTTTCCAAGCAAGATTCAGTTAGAGGGAAGACTGATTTTCACAAAACATCTCAAATTAATACTCATTAATGACCTGCGCCAGACTCTTTTATACACATTTTATGATTACTACCCTATCCACGAGTATAAAAAGGGTAAATGTCAAACGTATATTTTCGTGTGTATTTTGAACATGCTGACTTTTACACAAGAGTAATTAACAAAGCTATCAAAATTATTCGTATATATTATATTTTTAAAAAAATGGTTAAAACACGTTTATTTTAAAATAGATTTCTGCATCAATATATGCAGCTTGAAATTAGATGTAAGCTTAATGACACTCTCCCCTTCATGATAGCTCAAGTTTGTAGTGACTTGACGTCATTTTCAATTATGAAGTCATACATTTGTAGTTCAGAGAAGTACATGCACAGAGTATACTGCAATATTCTTTGAAAAGCCTTATCGTACCTGCGAACGATTTTGAAGAATACAAAAGGATTTGCGTTGAAAATAACTACCAAAGGAATTCAAACAATTGAACCTTTTTTTTGCTTGTCTATCAATCATGCAGAAAAATTATTAATGACCAAGGTATTAAAATTTTGATGTTGTGCGTGCCTACAAATTAACCTAAAAATAAATTCCACATGAAGACGAAAATTCAATCCATTTCTTCAACGTCTTTTTTGCTTCATATTTACCATGTTGACATTCGAAACTAATGCTTTAATTGTGTCAGAAATCAACGAAGCGTAACAACATTCAAACTTGATCTGTAACTCATCAAGATACATTCACATACCAAAAATCAGCCCAATATCTGAAGGCGTTTAGAAAAAAAGCGGAAAACAAATTGACAGTCTGACAGACAGACATAGGACAGACAGCTGGACGAACGGACAGACTGGCGAATGGACAGACTCAGAGGAAACCTATAGTTCCCTCCGGTTTCACCGGTAGGGGACTAATAAAGACTCTCTGAATGTATCATTATTTTTAATTCAACTTTATAGGAGTAATTTCGGATAAGAGATGGCTACCCTTCAACATTATAGAAAGAATGGCAGTGTCAATATTTTGCTATGGGAGACCTGAAATATGTGTCCGATCTGAAAGGCAAAATAGGAGATGTACTATGGCACTATGTTACAAGGATTCGGTGCAATTTTCATTAAATTTCATTCAGTGGTATAAGTGGATTTGCAGATAAGAGTTAGCTATCTAAAAGCGAAACGGACGGACAAACGGACAGACGGACGGGATCACTATAAACACTCCTCTTTTCAAGCGGGGGGTATAATAAAATAGAAATTCTTCCAAATGCTTAAGCTTTAAGTTTTAAAGTTTTTTATACTGTGTTCATGGTCTGGCATATGAGAAATAATTTAGATGACAAAAAACCTTATGTGCAATTGTGTTAAAGAAACCGTAAAAACAAGGCTGTTTGACTAAATGTAAATATAAAACATTTTAAATATCTTTTTTTTTCATTTACTTCAGCATGAAATAATAAAGCTAACGCGAGCGTAATCTAAATCAATTGGTAATTATGTAGTCTCATATTACATTTAACTGTTAATTTGTTTAAAAAATAATAATCGTAATGATACTATTTTTTTTCATAATTTATTATTACAATGTTGTCATATTTAATGCACCTTTTGTTTATTTCCCATAAAGGTTTTTGAACTATCAAAATGTTGTAATATTACTGTCGTTGAATGATGATGTTATCCAATACTACAGTTGACATGAACATAATTGCATATTTATTGGTCTGGAACATGTCAAAATGCCACAAAACTATAGTCTTTTGTAAAGTTTTAAAGTTCCAATAGGTCTGCCAGGGACCTGTTTTCATTATATTTGTTTATAGGCTTGCAGTATTTTTTGATGATTTCTATTTGTGAAGTGATTTATAAAATAAACAAGAGGCCCACGGGCCTTAAAGGTCATCTGAGTATTGTGTAACAACTTTCAAACATTTAACTTTAGTTCGTGTTTTAAACCAGAAGCCACGAAATTCACAATTCACACTTTTAAAATAGGCACCATTGCTTATCATAATTATAAACTTAGCATGCTAACTCTATTTATTTAATACCCAAAGGTTGATAAGAGTAACAAAGAGAAAATGCACTTCCATTTTATAACCAGTTTTGCAACTCACCCCAAAGGAACCACTGACGAATTAAATTTGTTATTGGAGATTTCATGAATTCGTTATAAGGAATTCGAAGAGTTTAATTCGGTTGAATTGATTCTAAATTCTAAATTCTCTATGTTTAAATTCTATATAATGAATAAATTCAAATTAAATTCGCTCTTACTCATTTGACAATTCTTTTTATTGAATTCAAAATCTTTTTTTGACGGGTTATAAATGGGATTATACTACGATCATTTCCCGTAATTAAATGTGTCTGAATCATCTAAATTAATCCTTTTTGACGTCACTTTCAATTATGAAGTCATACATTTGTAGTTCAGAGAAGTACATGAACAGAGTATACTGCTATATTCTCTGAGAAGCCTTATCGTACCTGCGACCGATTTCGAAGAATACAAAAGGATTTGCGTTGAGAATAACTACCAAATGAATTCAAACAATTGAACCTTTTCTTTGCTTGTCTATCAATCATGCAGGAAAAAAATATTAAAGACCAAGGTATTAAAATTTTGATGTTGTGCATGCCTACAAATTAACCTAAAAATAAATTCCACATGAAGACGAAAATTTAATCCATTTCTTCAACGTCTTTTTGTCGCCCGCGTGGTGCAGTGGTTAGAGCGTCTGCTCTAGAGTCGCGAAATAAGGAGTCAATCCTTACGTCGCGGGTTCGAATCCCACTGCGGGACGTGAAGACCGGTCTTTCGGATAAGACTGTATAAACCGAGGCCCCGTGTTGCAGTAGGTACTGGCACGAAAAAGATCCCTCACTGCTTAAAGGCCCTGAGTGCCAAGCATAGGACAAAATTTATAGCCCTCCTCCGGCAAGTGGTGGCGTCTCCATATGAGTGAAAAATTCTCGAGAGGGACGTTAAACAACATACAATCAATCAACCTCTTTTTTGCTACATATTTACCATGTTGATATTCGGAACTAATGCTATAATTGTGTCAGAAATCAACGAAGCGTAACAACATTCAAACTTGATCTGTAACTCATCAAGATACATTCACATACCAAAAATCAGCCCAATATCTGAAGGCGTTTAGAAAAAAAAAGCGGAAAACGAATTGACAGTCTGACAGACAGACATAGGACAGAAAGCTGGACGAACGGACAGACGGGCGAATGGACAGACTCAGAGGAAACCTATAGTCCCCTCTGGTTTCACCGGTAGGGGACTAATAAAGATCTCTGAATGTATCATTATTTTTTTAATTCAACTGTATAGGAAAAATTTCGGATAAGAGATGGCTACCCTTCAACATTAAAGAAAGAATGGCAGTGTCAATATTTTGCTATGGGAAACCTGAAATATGTGTCCGATCTGAAAGGCAAAATAGGAGATGTACAATGGCACTATGTTACAGATATTCGGTGAAATTTTCATTAAATTTCATTCAGTGGTATAAGTGGATTTGCAGATAAGAGATAGGTATCCAAAAGCGTAACGGACGGACAAACGGACAGACGGACGGGATCACTATAAACACTCCTCTTTTCAAGCGGGGGGTATAATGAAATAGAAATTCTTCCAAATGCTTAGGCTTTAAGTTTTAAAGTTTTTTATACTGTGTTCATGGTCTGGCATATGAGATATAATTTAAATGACAAATAAAAAAACCTTATGTGCAATTGTGTTAAAGAAACCGTAAAAACAAGGCTGTTTGACTAAATATAAATATAAAACATTTTAAATATCTTTTTTTTCAATTACTTCAGCATGAAAATAATAACGCTAACGCGAGCGTAATCCAAATCAATTGGTAATTATGTAGTCTCAAATTACATTTAACTGTTAATTTGTTTAAAAAAAATAATCGCAATGATACTATTTTTTTCATAATTTATTATTACAATGTTGTCCTATTTAAGGATTTAAATGTATAACAGGGCACTTCCGGTAAAAATGACGGCATTTGCCGATGATTTCCGATGTCGTAACACTGTTTCTGTCTAAGAGTTATCGGCCGTCGTAAACAAGCATGGCTCTTCGTCAACACGGTTTGATAGACGCTGGCATTATGCATGTCATCAGAGCAGAGAAAAGTAGTTAACAGAGGAAAGAACAAATGTTAAATTGATAGAAAACCATGATACGGTAGTTTTTTTAGACAAATTGCTGCATAAACATTCTTTTCAGCATACTTGGTGTTTTTCAAGTTCTAAAAATAGTACACATCTTTCGATGTGTAAAGAAAATGAGGTAAGTTTTTATTTCTTTGGACTATGTAATTAATTAACAGATTTTTTTTTCTATTCGTTTTTCAGTGAACACAGTAAAGAATATTTAAAGAAGAGTACATATATTTAAATGTAGAAGTTTGCATTTATATAATCATGTTATTTCACTAAACTAGACCGCGGTTACAGCTATAGACCGGTGCATGTTACATTCGTTTGCATAAAAAAATGCCCCGCAATTCAAAAATTTCCCAAGCTTTCTTTGAGTGAAACCATGGATATAATAGATGTTTCTTGTAGTATTATTACATGACTGTGTACTAATTTAAGGTTGTGATTCCAAACTGAAAAAAAAATCTTCCAGGCTCTAAATAATTAAAGGTTCATAAAATAACCGTAACAGAGAGGAAATAAATTAAAAAAGAATAAAACGTTAAGGACTAAAATATTTCTACTATCATTTTTTTTAATTAAAAACATGGAAAAAAAAACATTTGGTTTTTGAATCTATAGGTATTTATTGTATAGAGAAAAAATGGATGGGGAGGGGGGATATCATAAGAAATATTTATATTAAATTGATTTTATTTTCATGATTTTTGCAATTCCCTGTACATATGAGGAAAAAAATACTATATTTTTTTCAGCTAACATAATAACAAGATTACATGTACATTTTTTTATCTTCCAGAATTGTTCTTGCATAAATACGTTTTTTTTCAAGGTCAAAAGGTCAAGGACATTGTTAAAAATGTCAAAAGACTTATTTATTTATGTTGCTTTACAAATACTCTTATAAATATATAAGTATGGCATAATCATACTAATGGTGTTGAGAATAAAAGTTTTATTTTGTATCAGCAAACGGATACTAAAATTTGGGTAGGGGTAGTAAATGCTTAATTATTCCAAAATATTCCGGTAAAAATATTTTACGTATTTTATTTTTGTACAATATTGATTAAAGTCATTATCTGTCAAAGTAAATTTTCGCCCACTCTTTTCTTTTTTTAATTAAAAAATTTTAGAATTAATAGTTTTTTTATAAGAAATGCTCAATTAACATTGAGTAACATATTTAAATCTGGAAATTTTACTAGTTAATTGTAACTTTTGAAAAAAAATCTTTTATAATAAAGCATCTATGTTATTTTTGTTCATCTAAAGTAAAATTACAGTCTGAAAGTGAGTTTATTTCACAGAATTCTTCTTCTGGTATAACACACCCTTCACTGTTTAAAAGAGCGGGGGTACGATTGGAAAATCCTACTTTTTGCAAATGTGTCTGGACAAAACTTTATGTAACTTTGGAATTAAAGCCTCCAAACACTAAAGATAAGAAAGTATCAAGTAAAATTTCATTCTTCTACAATGCTTGTTATACATCTAATACCTTAATGCACCTTTTGTTTATTTCCCATAAAGGTTTTTGAACTATCAAAATGTAATATTACTGTCGGTGAATGATGATGTTATCCAATACTACAGTTGACATGTACATAATTGCATATTTATTGGTCTGGAACATGTCAAAATGCCACAAAACTATAGTCTTTTGTAAAGTTTTAAAGTTCCAATAGGTCTGCCAGGGACCTGTTTTCATTATATTTGTTTATAGGCTTGCAGTATTTTTTGATGATTTCTATTTGTGAAGTGATTTATAAAATAAACAAGAGGCCCACGGGCCCTATAGGTCATCTGAGTATTGTGTAACAACTTTCAAACATTTAACTTTAGTTCGTGTTTTAAACCAGAAGCCACAAAATTCACAATTCACACTTTTAAAATAGGCACCATTGCTTATCATAATTATAAACTTAGCATGCTAACTCTATTTATTTAATACCCAAAGATTGATAAGAGTAACAAAGAGAAAATGCACTTCCATTTTATAACCAGTTTTGCAACTCACCCCAAAGGAACCACTGACGAATTAAAGAACAAGATTCACTTCTGCCTTATTTGGCCCTGTGAATTTCTGAAAAACTGAAACTGCATAGTTTTAGTTAACAATGCATTAGATATCACTTAGATCTTTGATAACTGCGTATCTATAAAAAATGACGTCATTTTCTGGCTAGTTAATAAATTATGACGTCACGAAATGCGTCAATTTCCTCATATTCTGAAAAAGTCTACAAAACGGCCAATTTTTAAAGCTATTTTTGTATATTTTATATGGAGCGCAACCTCTGATCTAAAATATACAACTAGTAAATGATAGAACTGTTTCTGAGGATTAATGGACATGTTTTATTTTTTATATCAGAGAGTGCGCTCATATTATTTTTCTTCACTGAAAGCACTCAATTATACCTGCTTACCTAAAAATTTAAGAACATTCCAATTTCATAAAACCATTTCTCCTAGACCTGGACTTTTAAAAGAAAATTTTTAATTGGATATGAAAGCACCAAGTCTCTATTTTATTCTAATGCTTCAAATAGAAAATCAAGTGTTGATCAATTAATTGGTATTTCTACAGGGCCATTTTATGCATAACGTGAACCGACTTCTTTGCTATTGGAGATTTCTTGAATTCGTTATAACGAATTCAAAGAGTTTAATTCGGTTGAATTGATTCTAAATTCTAAATTCTCTATGTTTAAATTCTATATAATGAATTAATTCAAATTAAATTCGCTCTAACTCATTTGACAATTCTTTTTATTGAATTCAAAATTATTTTTGACAGGTCATAAATGGGATTATACTACGTTCATTTCCCGTAATTAAATGTTTCTGAATCATCTCAATTAATCCTTTAATATATTTTTAGGCTGATAACAGGGTTTAACGAAGAAAAACTCTACAATGTCGGATATACCGAGGCAGCAAAGCGCAACCATGACTGTTTTGTATTTCAAGACGTCGATCTTATACCAGAAAATGATAATATTTTATATGGATGCATGCACCTTTCTAGAGCTATAGATAAATTTTACTACAGGTAAGTTTATTAAGTTAAAATTAATTTTAAAATACAGGCTTTCAAACATTCCATGCTTAAAAATGAACAAACAATACTTTCAATTAACAAATATTCATAAAAACCGTTTAGTTTTTAGAGTATCCGGTTAAAATATATAAGATATAAGATATAAAAAAAATCTATTAAAATAAAATTTGTCAAAAGAGCATAAAACTCTGTCCTCTGGGAATTCCCGAGGTGAGATCAGAAACCTATGAGGAGTAAGTCCCCTGTGGACTGATCACACATCCTCACACCTGAGGATTATGAATTCACTAGATAGACGGAACATTCCATATCTAAATTCAATATAAAAACAAAGGCCTAACAGATATTGAAAACTCAGATATAGGTAAAATAGAAAGATCACATAATTGCGGGATTAAGTCCACCTGTCTTTGCCAAAAGCGTATAATTCGAAAGTTCGTTATCTTCATTTTATCTCATGACAATGATGATTTTAAAATATGAAGATAATAGTGAAACGTATATTTGTATATTTTATAGACTTCCAGATAAGAAATTAATAGGAGGTTTGTCTGCATGGAGGAAGAAGGAATTTGAAATGGTCAATGGCTGGTCAAAGGCGTTCATAAATTGGGGCGGAGAAGATGACGATATGAGCTACAGGTTTGAGTCTTTCAGTAAGGAATCCGCAATACATGAATATTGTCATTCTTTTATTGTTGAAAACATTTTTTACCATTCAGAATAATCAACTAGAAACAAACAATTTATTTGTAATAAAGTGTGCATGTATAGGTTCTAAGTCATCATATTTTAGATTGTCCTGACTCATTCTGAGGTTTACTTAAAGTATATAGTTCTTTTTTAAAAATATTCAGTAAATGGTCTCTTAGTAAAAAATAAGGTATTTACAAGTTGTTTTTTTTTTCTTTCGAAAATTGCAACTTTTATCCTGTATGGCTTAGTTAAAGCAATATATTGATGAAATGACGAAGTATTATCACTTGATGTTGATATTTTTCCAGGATTATTGCTAATGGACTGAAAATTTATCGTTTTCGAAATTCCATTGCTAGATACAAAATGCTTGAACATGCTCAATCTGTTATTAATACTGCAAGGTAAATGAATCTGAGGAATCATGTTTAATATAGTCATGACTCATTCTTAGTTCAAGTTAATAAAGAAAAGGGAAATACTTCGAACGATATATGTACTATGGATTTAAAATGAAAATTAGTATATATTTTGTTAATATGATCTAATAGCTATAAAGGCTTTTTTTATTTTTGTAGATATACATTGCTGCAAAACAGTTTTCTCCGCCATAGAATAGATGGATTGTCCTCCTTGAACTATGTTGGGGTTAAAATAACAGAATTTGAATTATTTACCAAAATCTCTGTTATTTTGTGAATAAAAGGTATACGTCTTTACTTGCTTCATTTTGCTTTAAATATTTTCATAGACCAGCTGGAAACACCAGTGAGATGTAAAATCAAATTCCTAGCTCTTAACGAAGGTTAGAGCCGTTTTTTCTCAAACCGAGGAGAAAGAATTTGATCCTGGTTGTGTGGAGGTTCTTCCGGTGATACCGTGGAAACTGGGTACATGTCGCAGCACGTGCTGACAAAAAGATTGATTCCTCAATGCTTAAAAGAAAAAAACTCAGAAGAGTTGTAAAACAAAAAACTTAACAATCAAACTAATTATAGGAATATGTTTAATATGATTAAGTTATTGAGCTGAAATGCACTTATCCTTTGGTCTGAAAGCTTCTCTCTCTCTCTTTCTCTCTCTCTCTCTCTCTCTCTCTCTCTCTCTCTCTCTCTCTCTCTCTCTCTCTGACTCTCTCTGACTCTCTTTCACTCATATCATACATGTCTACTGAAAACATAGTATAATTATAAATCAAAAATCTAAAACGTTTGTTAAATTAAATGACTTTCCTGTAAGATGTATACTCTTTCATACACACTCACATTCCAATAGCCATTTGTGATTTTGTAACATATTGAAAAACATATGGAGATAACAAACAGTATTCCAGATCAAAGGTCCATAAAACAATTCGAAATAGGAGCAGGGCAAACACGGACCTCCGAAACATCAGAGGTTGGATCAAGTGCCATGGAGAAGTGAGACATACGAGGGTTGTCCCAAAAAGTCGTAGACAATGTTTATAATTTTTTTAACATGCAACCAATACTTACCAAATTTTGCATAGACATTTTATAGTCAATGTTCTTTAAAACTGTGAATTTTGAAATACATATCTTTCATATTTGTAATATTAGGACGATTAATATGAAGGCCGATAAGGCCTGTCGGCGCACGGACAAAATGCGGAATAATTTACGCAATCCATATAACTATTACATTTGCTTTTATTTCTTTAGTTCTATGTAATACATTGAACTCTAATTTAGATCACTGAAACCAGAATAAAAATCTTAAAATTATGTCAAAATTTCATATAAATATCATTAGAAATAGACGAATGGTGTCATGATTTTCATAGTATCGATGAAATTGAGTATGATGAAAATGACGCCGTCAAACGCGTAGTCGGCGCACGGAGATGTAATAAATTGTATTGGATATGGTTAATATTCATCAGAGACGGAAAAAAAGAGTACAGAAGTGACATTACACACCAGATTTTAATAAAAAAGTTATGTTCAAATTGAACGATATTCAATGAGAGTTTTTCTTCTGTACCGAAAATAGTTAATTAAGGCATGTAAGAAGTAGAGTACTGTTTGATAAACGCAGACAATTGGGAACAATCTGGACCGCGAACAACATCAAACAATTTGTATTCTCTGCTGCCAACAATGTAAGACGATCTTTCTACTAAATTTGACTGAAATTTGAATCTGCTTTAAAAAGAAAAACAGGTAAAAAACAAACGGACAGTATACGTAGTGAATTTAAATATGTCCCTTAATCAAGAGTGGTCTATCACTTAAAAAAATATTGAATGTAAATACCAGCGAGTGAAGCAGACAGAGAGATCATGACGTTATGAGACATAATTTACGCTTGCGGACGTGCGCCGGTGTACATTTACATTCTTTCTTTATTTTTTCATAATTTTCTTATAAGATGTGCTATCATCATGAAACGAAGTGCATGATCATGAAATGTTACTCTTTACTATGACAAGGAAAGAAATTTAATAAAGCAAAGAGAAACAAAAATGTTTTCCCTGTCTACAACTTTTTGGGACAACCCTCGTACATGTACCAGAATCATGGAAAGTTTGACGAGAAATGCAGTTCAATAAATGATTAAAAAACAGTGGTCTCCCAGCCACCATATTGTTACAACACAGAGATGTGATAATGTGGTAAAATACAACATCAAACTTTATTGAAAACAAAAGTGGTGCATAAAAAGCGCCATCAACTCAAAGGGTTGAAGCACCACTCAAAATGTTGCCTTGGTAAACCCTCAAATATGATAAACAATGTTAAATTTGTACGGACATGGTTGATACTAAGGTAATGAAACATGGTACATATAACCAATAAACTATTTAAAATAATAGGATCTGGGGAAAAGTGCAAATGAAGGATAGTCTTAATAGACACATGTTACTAAATATATTAATTATGGCCTTCAGGTACATAAAAACCAGTAAACATTTGTGAAAAAACTTATTGGGCAGACAAATTGTGAATCTTTAAAATAAGACTTAATACATGTACATGTACAAACATTACAGGCCAAAAATATAAGGGGAATCTATGAACTTAGATGGAACGGATGGATTACCTCTAAGCCTCATAAAATTTAAGATGAAAATTATGTACAAAAACAAATATGTATATAAATCTACACCTATTGCAGATACCTAAATTTTAAGGGCATAGCTAACACTCACTGGCACACAGTATCTGACTTTGTCAGAAATATACAATTCAGAAAAAGATAACAGGCAGACAAATTCTGGCCCTGTTAAAACTTAATACAATAAATCCACTGTTAACAGGCAGACAAATTCTGAACCTGCTAATTTAAATGTCACTTAAGGTATGTCACTCGTAAAATTTGTTAAATGAAGGATTTATTGAGAAGTATATTTTGGATAAGTACTTATATAGAGTGACTCAGAATCACAGAGAAAATAGGGAGTCAGTGTTCATCTTACTGATCTACAGTACAATGAAGTTAACCTTTTTCAATTTGAATTTTAACTCTTTGGTTATTACTTAAACCTTTATTATATTTTATCAGATGTAACCATGGCAAAAATATGAACTTATTTTACGGAAAATATTTTGAATAAAATTTATCATTGAAAAAATCTTGCAAATTAATGCACTTTAATTATTGTGTGACCTTTTTGCACTAAAAAGAAACATATTTTGGGGTATTAAAAAACTAAATAGGCAAAAAAAACATTTTCTTTTTACGACTTAAGTGCTGATCAGTTACAAGTATCGAGTACTTTAAAATAATGAAAGAAAAAGTTGGGCTCAGTGATGTTAATTTTGAATTATTGGTCAATATATGTGATTTTCAGGCAAAAAATGGTGTAAATTTTATATTTACTTATTTGAATTATCCTCATGTTTTGCCAAAGTTTGTTGAAGGAAGGTGTAAAACTTGTTCAAAAAATATAAATTAAGACATATATTACATATTCATAGCAATATCATAATGGAAAATATTCTCCAAGTAAAAGTATGTGAGGCTAAAGTTCCAAGATATTAAATTCCATAAAT
Source organism: Saccostrea glomerata (assembly GCA_003671525.1). Lineage (NCBI taxonomy): Eukaryota > Metazoa > Mollusca > Bivalvia > Ostreida > Ostreidae > Saccostrea > Saccostrea glomerata. The sequence goes on along the minus strand of PRKT01000271.1, from coordinate 452,426 downwards.
ATGCAGATTTGAAAATTATCTGCTAAATATCATTCCACCAAAAAAATAGTCCCTCACAAATCTTGCTTCTTTGAAGCTTTTTGCGCAGTTTTTTGGGGAATGTTAAAACATTAACATTGTTGAAATTAATATGTTATAAAAATTCAATTTTGATAAATAGTTTTGAAGTAAGAGGGAACTTTTTCAAAAAGCTGACGAGTGACCTACCTTAACTCCGGCTAGACAATAAATGTAAAATTTGAATGGTGAGTCAGCAGTCATTGAAAATTTTTAACAGGAAGATGGATTTTAAATGTGTAGGGAATTTATGCGAATGTATTTTTGAACGGCATCTGATTTCTATCTGCCTAGCTTTTGGATTTGAGTTTGAGAGAGGCCGTTTTTTGCTGCTTCAGTGGCTGCATCTATTCGAAAACTGTGGCCTTTATATACATGTGAATTAAGATTTATGAAAGATACTGTCTTTTGGAAATTATTTGTAACAAAGTAATGAGTTACCGCGGAACCTGAGTGGAACTGAAACAACGGTCCCGATGAGTGCTTGTGATAGGACGGATACATTTGAAGGGACTGTACTGGACATATCTTTTGAGGGGTTGCCTTGAAAAGATATATGGAAATGGGGTGTGCAGTTTGCATTGTTTTTGAATATTTAAAGATGATTTAAACTTTTGAATTGCCCTGTATACTGATGTCTTGTCTTTGAATAATGCAAGATTTTTGTGATGGCGTTTTTGCAATCAATTCATTTAATTTGAAAAATCCATGAAATGCTACGGTGAAAATGCAACGAAGAAGAATTTTGTGATAAAAATTGGGAACTGGAAGAGGCAAAGCATTTACTAGTTTAACTAGGATTGGAGTTGTAATTGGGAGTCTGTAATCTGGCGTTCTTGCAATCTTCCTTGCACAATAAAGAATTTTTCATCTTAAGAAATTTTGGAATGATCAGGTAGATTTAAGAATTTGTGAACAAACTAATAGCAGAAACCATTGATGCAATGGAAGAAGGACTGTAGTTCTGTTCGAAAAGATGTGCAATAAAATTACAGAGGGTTATTACAGATACAGGTAATTCTTTGTTTAAATTCTTCTGATCACAAAACTAAAGAAAAAGGAACCAGCTGTGCTTGAAGGAAGTTTTACTTGACAAAGCCAAGGAGGAATGCAGCAGTGAAATAGCAGTGGTGCTTATAAGTGGAGGAGGTGAGGTGGGATTTGCACTGGTTGTCTGTTGAGCCATGGTGCCATGGTTAAGGTTTCCTGAAATTCAAGGCGAGACAATTTGTCGGCTATAACGTTTTGTTTACCTGGGACATGTTTGGCTTTAAAGAGAATGTTATTCTGTAAGCAAATAAGCACTAGACGCCTGACTAACTTCATAATAGTCTTGTCTTTGCTTGAAGTTTTGTTGATAATGGCAATCACTGCTTCATTGTCAGTAAGAAACAAAATCTTATGGTTTTGAAATTGGGAACCCCACATCTCAATAGCCAGTACAATTGGAAAGAGTTCTAAGATTGTAATGTGCGATTGTTTGAATTCATCAGGTCATTCGGCTGCAAACCAAACTGCTCCTAAAATGGCACCAAAACCTTGTGTAAATGCAGCATCAGTGTAAAGGGTGAGGTGGTCAGAAGAGGACCAAACGTCATTGAGAAAAACTGACTTGCCGTTAAAGTGTGAAATGAACTGCAAGAAGCATTGTATATCAGCTCGAGCTTCACATGTAAGGCGTATAAAATGTCTAGGATTCGAGACTTTACAGGACATGTCAATAAACCTACGCAAGAAAGCACGCCCTGGAGTTATCACTGAGCAAGCAAAATTTAGCAACCCAATGAGGGATTGTAATTCACGGAGAGTTATCTTTTTCTGCATGGAAAAACTCGATAACTGAGCTTCTATTTTTGATATTTTGTCATCTGGTAAACGACATTCCATAGCAATGAAATCCACCTCAATACCATTTATGATGATGTTCGTGTTGGGGAGACAGGTTTTGTTGGGGTTTAAAGGGATTCCAATTTTGTCACAAAGGGATATAAAATTGTTCAAGTCTGTTTGGCAGCTATCGGATGCTGGGGGACCTATGAAGAAAATAATCATCAATTATAAGGGACATACCTTTGGCTGAGAATCTGTTGAGCATGATCCACTGTAATGCAGTGCTAAGCGTTTCAAAAATTTTACAGAAACTACTTGCTCCCATAGGGAGGCATTTGTCATAGTAAAAGAAATTTTCCCATTTAAATCCCAGTAAATGGTAATCTTCCGGATGGATTGGGATATTGCGAAAACCATCATCAATATCACATTTAGCCATTAGGGCTGCAGAACTAAATTGTCTCAAAAGCGAAATTATATTGTCAAGGAGTCATAAGAAACCTGACTATTCTCTGGAGGAATTTGTGAATTAACTGAGTTATTTTCCGGGAAGGAAAGGTCATGAATGAGACGAAATTGACCTTCCACTTTTTTAGGAACAACGCCTAGAGGAGAGATAACCAAATTTTCAAATTGAGGAAAAGGTGAGGGTTCTGATATCCTGCCCAATTTTTCGTTTTTTCAGAATTTTGTTAAGGACAACTTGAGGATGTTTGTTAGTGGATCCATGATTTGAAGACGATTGAGATGTAGGTGTACCTAAACAGCCTAGATTGATTGGAAATATTAAAACGTTAATTTTTATCAGTTCTCCAAGAAATATAGTCCTCTGATTATACATGTATTAAAATCAGAATTTCAGTCACGAAACAAGATCTACAATTTTATTTCCAAGCAGTAAGTATTATGGATTTACAAATACTAAATACAAGTTCGTGAGTGTGAATAAGATATGATGTATCCCTACGCTCTGAACTATTTTAGCGAGGGTAAAATGTAAACAACTGGTTGCATCAGGGATCGTGACCTACATGTACATGTGTGTGTATTGAACGTCGATCGCAGGCAAGGGAGAGAACAGAACAGTATACACTAAAACAAAACAGAGGGAAGTGTTCTGCTTGAATTGAAACATACAATTAAATAAATTTGGGGTTAACATAGAGGCGTCCGGGACGCAATAGTCCCTATTAAGATCAAATTTCACCGTAAATTATTACAAAAACGAAGTTATTTTCGCACTTCACCGAAAATTATCACAAAGCGAAGTTATTTTCACCCTTCTGTTTTTGTAATTCATTAAAAAAAATATTTAGAACGTAAAAATATAGTCCCGATCTTATAAATCTCTTTGGTGCTATCACTGTTGAAAAAGGTGAATAACTGCGGGCCACTTGTACCTATTTCGCTGCATGCTAATGACCACTTCATTTAATACTCGGTCGGAACTCCTCTAGAATTTAGGTTTCAGCATATAATAGTGACTTTAATTGCACGTGTACATCGTTAATGTAAAATTCTACCCTTGTGAAGTCCATTATAGTTTCGTTATTTAAAAAATTGGGAATATTAATACTGCAACTTGTTTTTGATTTGTACGGACGATTCTATTATTGGAAAGGTTCATGATTAATCCATAACCTGTTATAATATTAACCAATAATCATACGCGACGTTTTCTTTATTCACATGTCGTCAAATAAATGGAAAAAAAAAAACAAGGTCTCAAAGATTGGTACGCGTCACTAAACTTTCCTATATATAAACTTTTTTATTTCTAAAACTTGTGCCGATTAGAGTGTGCGATCGAGCATCGAAAAGTGTACATGTACTACATGTATTAGTTTCTTTGGGTAAGGGGAGGTACCAGTTTTTGCTGCATTCGATTTCCGGAATTTTGCATAGTAGTCTGGTCCTGAAATACATGTAACTTCTGACGGCAAATAATTATTATTTGGTCCAGCATAGTATTTTAACCTAATTCGAGTATGCTGAATCCGAAAAAATATGCTGGCCTTCATGAAAATTGCGTTACATAGGTCAAAATGGCGATTCAAAATGGCGGACATCAAATATTTCTGATTTTCTCTTAATATCGTTCAAAATGGAGAAATAATGAGTGAATATCTCACTGAGTGTAATAAAACTATAAAAAAAATATATAATAGAATCCTACCATTATTAGTTTAACTCAGAAAATACAGTCGTTTCTACACTTAATTCGATTTTTCTCTGATTTAATTGTCTATTGTTTCTATATTCTTCTTTGTTCAGATTTTTATATTTGTAAATATCCATACACAGCAGGTTTGTATTTTTTTCTCTACATCTCACTATTCTACAACTGAATGATGATGCAGCTGTAAGTTAAAAGTCAAAATGGCGATTCAAAATTGCGGATATTCATTTCTTTTTCAAATTATTTCTAAATGTCGTTTACATAGGAGAAAGGATTTGTGAATATCTTACTGAGCGAAGCACAACCATGTAAAATGACAATAGAACACTGACATTATCACTTAAAATCGAAAAAATTTGTTTTAAGAACTTTATTCGGTAATAACCAATATTTGCCCCCCAAATCAAACTTTGATGGAGATATATTTAATTAAGTTCTTAAACACGGGAGTATATGCTGACTTCAAAGCACTAAATATTTTCATAAGTAATGACGCCATATGTACATAATGACATCACAAACATGACGTAAATTTCAGTTTTTTATGAATTTTACAGAAAAATGTACATATTTCGTCGATATTTTAAGTAAAAGTCACCGAGCGCATGTGTGTTCAGGATCAATATTTTGATATAATGCGTAGAATGATAATATCAATGACATATGTCAATAGTGTTCCTGAACAAACTTGCGCTCTATAAATTTTAAAGCTAAAATTGTTGAAATTTTGTCCATTTTGTCCTCTTTCTTAAAAAGGATATAAAATCGGACTAGTTTGTGACGTCATAAAAACAAAAATTGTGAATTCACTGCTTTGACACTATGATATATGTTCTGTTAATTTATATTTCTCATACAATTTATTGAATTCAGCACATTTGTGGAAGTTTCAAAATTTGACTTTTGTGGGGGCAAATATTTGCAATATACCGCATATAGTTCTTCGAAATGTGTTAATTAGCTCAAAATGGCAATTCAAATGATGTCTTATACACTCGAATTACGTACAATTCTCAAACTGCTTAATTCTGATTCGAGAAAATATATTAACAGTTTGTTTTTTTCATAAAATAATGTTCAAATGCAATTAAAGTTGGAGGATATTTTTGTTAATGGCTTAGGATTTTTATAACACGGATTTTTGTTTAATTACTTCTATTATTTAGATAAACTTTTCACAATTCCGAAGACATTTTACCTATTATCTTTCTTTCCATGCTTCTTCATATAAAAAGTTGATAATATCATATACTAATTGCTGTTTTGAGGACAACATGAAAATTAAGCTACCCCAAGAGCAGTATTCCCCGAGCATTAAGGCGAAAGAACATTGTAGTTCGAGGGTTGCTAAATCATATCAGCTGTTAGAAATTCTTGATCTATTTTTATAGTCCAATGTAGAAAAAAATAAATGTTGATGTTCATGTGGAAGGTCTAGTGCAACATAACTTAGTATAATTTTTAAAATGATGGACCACGACCATTTGGAGGGCTAGTAGTTGTTACATTATATAAATCTGAATATATTATAATATCCCAATATAAACATATTATAAACACAAATTTTATTAAGAATTATCAGTATAATATACGTAAACCATAATTTTTCTTGGTTGTCCAGCTCTTATTCTGTGTCCCTACATTTGCAATTTGTTATTCTTAGTAAAATATTCAACTGCATTCTCAAATATTTTACGTTGTAAACGGATAATTTTGTATAGAACAGTGCATATAAATTGAAATTTACAAAGTATGAAAGAAGAAAATTTTTGTGTTCAATCTCCCTCGATTCTTGATACATGTACAACCTTACACTACCCTAAACAAAGAAGTGTGGATCAAGTTGCCATGTAAAGTTTTTGGAGTGTTCAAGAAAATTTTGTTGTCAAGAGAAGTGTTGACTAGATCGAAGTCAAGAATGGCTTAGGCCTATTGGTACGAAAGCTTGTAAATGATAGGAATCACGAGGAATCTGCAGGCGCTCTCAAATTGCATAATTATAACAGTCTTCTCACTTAAATATGCACACAATGTGATTAAGGAATGACTCTAATTCTTGGCCAAATTATCGAGTATAATATGGTTTGGGTCAGTTTACGCTTTATAATCCGCGAGGCGGATTAGCTGACGTTGTTTCCCTTTCCTTTTTTGTATATATATAATTATATATATAGTGATTACGTAAAATCAAAAAACAGTATATTACCGGCCCCTGTGGTCAAATGCATCTGCTCCTGCATAAGGTGACGTGATTTGCAAATGACGTCATAATAGCCTTTCTGACTCCTGGCTATAGAAGTCGAATTTTGATTCGCATCAGTTTACTTCGCATTAGCTGTCGTGTAAACGCAATTTAATTTGCATTATTTTGATTCGCATTAGTTTACTTCACATTAATTTTACTGCGAATTAAACTCTTCGTGTGAACAGGGCATTAGGTGATTTGATCCTGCAAAATCCAAATAATGTCTATGTAATGATTTTTGTTCCGAGTGAAATAAGTGTAACATATTTATTTGTTAATTTATATATTAAAAAAAGTATAAGTATTAAGATTTTCTTAAAAAATAATTGTTTTATTTGAAACCGTTGAAATATGTATACGTGTTTTAGCAATAAATACATTTTTTGAGTATGATAAGAGCTCTATTTGTCTCTTTATTTTATCAGTTAGTCACTGTCTTTCATAATTAAAACAAGTACACTAAATCATTTTGTTTACACTCGAATGTGTGGATAACATTCTTATTTATCACATTTTGTCCGCTGTTCTTAAACATTTCGTTTGTCTTTAAGTCATTTTATAAACTTTTCACATTTAATTTTTCTACTAAGACCCCTGGGCCGATTCAAATCAATCTTGATACAAAGCATAATTCCTTTACGAGGTTCGCTACTGAGCAGATTTTTATCTTGTTCTATATTTCAAAAATTCTGCATAGTTATTCTTACGATAAATTTGGATTCCAAAATGCCAATTTAACTCGTATATTCATTTAAAACTCTATGATTAAATTCCATACTAAAAGCATAACTTGAGGATCTATATTTTGCGGCGGAAGGTTTTTTTTAGAAGAAAATCATCTTTTCTCTTTTGAATTTTTTAAAGTACATGTATGTTAAGTTTGAATTCCTATTTTACATGCAGCCTTTCCCCAGAATTATTTTGTGCAGTGGACTGTGTTATACTGGTCCTAAATTATGTTTTAAATAAACTGTCATGAATTTCATCAACATATTTGATAAATATAACAAAGATATTTTGAAAATGAAGAAAAACATAGCCGTAATTTCAAATGTCATTATTTTCAAATTTTTTTTTTTTGTTTTTTGTCAATGCCAGAAAAATGAAAATGTTTGAGAGCAAAAAAGTTAAAAAATAAATGAAAATGCGGATAAATTCAAAATTTTCTTCGTTGTCACAAACTGAATGTGTCTATTTAAGATGAAATAAGACCGTGTTTGTTCCATAATTTAATTGAACAAAAATTGTGGAGAACAACTTTAAAAAGGATTTATGCTTAAGACGTATTTACGGTGCAAAAAGAAGCACATTGACCCCATTTTGAGGTAAATATAAAAAATATTCTCATTACTTTTGATGGCAGTATCAAATCTCCTTAAAGGGATTTTTTTTATTGAGAACCATCGCACGTACATAATTTGACCTACAGGTAGTGAAGATTTGAATTTTTACAAAACAAAAAAAACAGGGGGAAGGGTTAGACACCGTGGATAAACAAAGTTTATTATTGCTTATTGCTGTCCATAAGAGAAATATTTAATAATATTTAAAAATCTTGTCCTTACGATATCTAAATCAACGATTGTTCATATCTTTATGGACATATTGTTTTTTGAGTTGTTGCAAATTTGCTACAAATATCTGAAAGCCAAACAAACAAGGGGTTATTAAAATTTCTAAAAGCCAAGCGTGGTAAGTCAAAAAATATGGAAGCATCCACATGTTTTGTAAATTGAGGTTTTTTACACCACCCCCCCCC